>LPNX011190628.1:2953-33736 GCA_001517045.1 Pseudotsuga menziesii | reverse complement strand
TAAAAAAAAAGATATATATATATATATATATATATATATATATATATATATATATATATCCCATGATTTGAATTTTATTCCTCATTCCACCCAATTAAAATAACCCCAATGAAAGTTGGGGGTTGGCGGCAACAACCAAGACATAGAAAAAACTACTCCCAACATCCAATTTTTGACGTTAGTATGTCAGAAGTTGGGATTTGGCACCAACCCATTGGCAATGTAATAAATGGTCACAATTATCTGATTTAACATACTAACACTTAGCCATTTTATTGAAACTACTAAGGCAACATGGCCACATATGGAAATTACCATCTACAGGCTTCCCACAGATCCCCAAAACCTTGGACATAGTTAAGAATTATTAAGCAAAAACTGAGTTAAACAGTGAAGAAAACTGACACTTTCATAGCTTAAGCTATCTGACGGAAAATACAGATAAAACATATAGATACAATCTCATTTTATTATATTGTTAACAAAAGTACCAACAAGCATTTTATCCAACATGCAAACTATAATCCATATGCATGAACATTCAAGCATGTCATACCATGAATCTGTAATGAATTACATACTTAATTCATTCGTTCATACAACCAAAACATCAACATCCTTTGGATCCTGTTGGTCGATCTGTCAATGCCCATCTAAGGAATAGAACAATTAAGCAGTCATATAGACAATAACTAATCATACACTTATAAATTTTCCTATAGTTTGTCCATAGATCCATAAGAATTTAAGCATGCATAGAAAGCACATTGTTCTATTACAAATAGTACATAAACATTCATTTAAGAAATAATAAAGAGCTTCAACTTATTTGAAATTAGATCGCTTAGAAACTGACTTTGTGGCAGCCACGCTCCACCCTACTGTAGGTAGTTCTACTCCTAAATATCTTAGCAGAACTCCCACTTCGAGCTAAGACTCATGTATTCACCACTAGACATCTCCCCATTCCAAGGTTTCTCGTGATTTTATCACTTGCCAATTAGAATAGACTAACCTGCTACCAATCCATGTCAAACTCTGCAATTCACTGGTTTAGCTTCATTGCACTAGCACAACAATGATGATCATCGTTGTCTATGGTGTACGAAACTTCACTAGGTCAATTCAATGCACTGTTTTCCCATTCATTGGAGCTACCAGAGGAAAAACTAGGGCAACAATTAAAACATGAAAGGATTTGCAAGTCTTGGCTTGGGTTCAAAGGTTTCCCTACCATCCCATCTACCACTACAATGCAATCTGATTGGGCACTTCGCTCTAGTTCTGGATATAGTTTCACAATCCACCAATGATCCCAATCCACAACAAATCAGCAATTAATCTCTCACTGGCGACTACGCACTGCATTTCCTCTTGTGCACTGTGCATTCAACAGCTCATTCTGGACATTCTTCTACAACATTCTTCCTCCCCATTCTCTCTCTCTCTCTCTCTCTCTTCTCCGCCAACAAAAAACACAAGAAAACAAAAAAAAGTGTTATCACTTATTGTCCAATGAACTTTCTACTGCACACTTCTCTCTTCTTCAAAGGTAATTCCATCCTTCCCCATGTCTTATTATGCTCTTTCTTGAACCATTCCTCTTCCATGCCACTTGTCCATTTCACTAAACATCCTCCTATTAAACCATCTTTTAATCGACCATTAGCACATAAGTTAGGATAAAGGTTTAATTGAGAAAGATTAAGGCTTAACAAAAGTTAAAGGGTCTTCTTTTGGTTTGCAGGGTTAGCTAAGGTTATAAACTTATCCCCTAAGCTATTACACCCCTTATCCCCCCTCACTGTCATGGGGAAATACATGCATCTCTGAACTTTCAACGTTCTGGCTGAGCAATGATCAGTTGTATATTTGATATTAACATTTAGAAATAAACAATTTGTTATACCACATGGACACTCACAATCGTTTGCATAATTACATTTATCAAAACTAGGGTTTAGTCCAAGGGTGTTAAAAACACTTACAACACTACATGCATATTTTCATGATTTTCCATATTTTCCCATTATTACAAATCCTTGCAACATTTACACATAATCTAAATCCATTCCTAAACCACGAGGAAAGATGGGACGCTTTTGAATAAAACCAAGAAGAACTGATGTGAAACATGAAGGTGCCCACCATGGAGAGTCTCTTCTCGAACTTTGTTTAAGTATCGTTAGTTAATTACATCTTTTAAAATATATTTCGTGCAAATAGTTAGACAATTAGCTTTTATTATTTATTTAAAATTTGATGAACCATTTTGTAAATCTATAAATATGTCTTTCATTAAATGGACAACTGTAATAAAAGTATACAATAAAATCCTCGTATCTAATTATTTTGTCAAGCTATTATTTCTAATATAATTTGTTTCATTCATAAGGTGAACAATATTCTTTAAGCCTTCCTTCCCTTCCTCTTCTTAGCTCCTACATTCTCCATATGTTCTCTTCAATGAAAGCTTAAGAAGTCGTTATGAAATACTAGAAACCTAATTGCGATAATAAATATAAGTGTTGCACATATGAGTTGCACCAGCTCGTGCATCTTTATTTGACTAGGGTAATCATATATATATGAGATGATGTATATTTGTACACCATAAATTGATGCATTTTATAATGCCTTGACTTCTTCTGTGAACTATTGGAAATATTAATTACTTGTTGATCTTCTTATCTTGTTGGTCGACTTTGTCGAAGTGTGTAGTTGGTCATGCTTTGTCGCTCTCTCTTTGACAAAGTTTATGAGTTCACATCTCTCTTATGTAAACCAATCGAATTAAATTTCTAAAATTAAGTTTCTAGGTGGATAGTTATTTCAGCCTTTAATGTTAAGTCGGTAGCTTAACAATGAAGCTATTTTAGTCTGTCTATATAAAGAAGAAGCAGATTGTAAATCTGAAGCAAATAGTGAAAAGATTATTGAATAACGAAGAAGAAAGAAAAACTTTGTGGAGAATTCGAAGCTCAAGATTCTATGTGTCGAGAGCCGAAGCTTTGTAAAAGGTGAAACATCCTTGTAAATTTCTAAGTTTGTATTTACGGCATTAGTCCTTTGACACGTTTTATAAATCCATTGTTATGGTTAAATGCATGTTTTATTTAATCTCACATTCTCTCCAGAATTACTTGAGTAAATGTTGTTTACATTTACACATTAAGTGAAAGACACATAGAATCCATAAACATTTCATCGAGTAAAATTTAGTTTTTACGACAGAGTGGTCGACACAAGTATTCTTGAATATTTGGTTATATGATTTTGTAAATTTGTCGAATTATAGTTGTGTCGAGATTTACCCCAAGTTACTGGTCGGTGAAAAGTGTTTCTCATATTATAAGTCATTAGACTAAGAAATCTCCTTTGTAAAAGTTCGATTAAAAGTGGTTAAGTCAAGTAAGTTGGTTGGAATCAAAAGTCGGTCAAAGTAAAACCTTTCGAAGTAAGGTAATTTGGTTGAAGCAAAAGTAGTCTATTAAAACAAACTTGTCGATTACAGTAAAACATGTCGAAGTATTTTAGTAAGTTTAACTTGTCGAAATTCGACTTTGGCTTGTCTAGTTGGAATTCAACTTCGACTTGTCTAGTTGGAGTTAGACAAGTTTTAATCGACGAGTAAAAAGAGGTCGAGAATTGACAAGAATTTTTTATGACTGAGCGGTAATTCAAGTTGATCGTCTCCCAAGATCTGGTATCATAGTGGGTTTAGGAAAGAAACCTTGTCTTCAAAAAAATATTTCTCTAAGGAAAAATAAAAACTATGGCTTCCACTTCTCATTCACACATGTAGAGTTTGCAAACTCCAATCTTCACAGGAAATAATTACGAATATTGGTCTCTAATAATTAAGGCTTTGTTCAGAGGACAAAATGTATGGGAGATAGTTCAAAATAGCTATATAGAACGAGCAGATTTGACATCATATAATAATCTCACACAAGCTGAGAAGGATGCCATGAGGGAATAGAGGAAGAAAGATGGAAAGGATTTGTTCTACATACACCAATCCATGCATGAAAGCATACTCCCAAGAGTAGCAACAACAAATACCACCAAGCAGGCATGGGACACATTGGAAACTGCCTATCAAGATTTGGACAATGTAAAGACTTTCTAAGTTGCAAATTCTTATAATAGATTTTGAATCCCTGTCAATGAAAGACACATAGTTAGTAAACTCATTCTACACTTGAGTTGTCGGTCTAATAAATCAACTGAAATATCATGGAGATAATATAGAAGACAAAAGGGTTGTCGAAAAAGTTGTTAGAATGCTTACCCATAAATTTGAATCATTGGTTGTGACCTTGGAAGAAAACAAAGACATGTCGGTGTTTACCATTGATGAGTTACGAGCTTCACTCATCAATCATGAACATAGAATCAAAAGATCAAATACATCATTAGAAGGTGTGTTCGCAGCACAATCATCTATAAGCCGTGGTAGAGGCAGAGGAAGAAACAATTCTAGAGGTAGAGGAAGAAGTTTTTCCAGAGGAGGACATAGTAGAAGTCCTACAAATTTCACTAGTAGAGGACAAAATCAGAACCCCAGTCAACCAAGTGGTCACAGGTTTGATAAGTCTAAAATCCAATGTCATTATTGCAAGAAATTTGGTCATTATGCATATGAATGCAGAAAAAAGGAGTATGACAAAGGAAGGCAAAGCCAAAACTAGTCGACCAACACCAACACTCTGTCGAGCATAATGTATGTTGTCCAAGAAATTCCATTCGATATATGGTTGTTAGATTTAGGCTGTAGTAATCATATGACTGGTAATTCAAGTTTGTTTTCCATTCTAGATAAATCAGTTCAAACTGATGTCACACTTGGAAATAATGTCCAAGTCACTGTTTTGGTAAAAGTTACTGTTGGTATTCTAACCAAACAGGGGGAGCGAAAGGACATGACTGATGTTTATCATGTCGAATGACTGAAGCACAGTTTGTTGAGCATTGGAAAGATGATACATAAAGGTTACATAGTCTACATAGAAGATAATCACTGTGTGATTAAAGACAAGCATCCAAGCAACCAACTGATAGAAAAATGCTAATGAAAAGCAATCACTTGTTTCCATTGAGGATAATTCCATATATGAAAGGAAAGAAAAATACAGTAGTTGCATTCAAGGAAGAAAGCAAGTAGATAAGCACTTCGATAAGAAAGAAAATGACAGTGATAATTTTCAAGCTGCATTTCAAACAGAAGTTCATGATGGGTCCTAGTTGTGGCATTTTAGATTTGGACATCTAAATTTTGGTGGGCTGAAGGTACTGCACACAAAGAATATGGTAAAAGGATTTCCATTGATCGACGAACCAGAAAGAGTTTGCGAATGCTGCATTTTTTGCAAGCAGCATAGAGAGACATTTCCAGTCAAAAAGTCATACAGAGCTCCCACACCACTTGAGATTGTGCACTCTAATATGTGTGGTCCAATGCACACATCATCCATGGGTGGCTGCAATTATTTTCTTAGTTTTATTGATGACTACTCAAGAAAAACATGGGTATATTTTATGAAAAATAAATTTGATGCATTTAGTTGTTTTCAGCACTTCAAGGCACTCGAAAAGAAACAGACTAAACACTGCTTCAAAATATTAAGGACGGATAGAGGTGGTGAATATGTCTCGAATGAATGCATGTATTTCAGCAAGATCCATGGTATAAAAAAATAATTCACTGCACGGTATACACCTCAGCAGAACGATGTTGCTGAAAAAAAGAACAGAACCATTATGGAGATGGCGCGCAACATGATGGCAGCCAAGCATTTTCCAAATGAATATTGGGTTGTGTTGAGGCTTGGGAAATCATAGGTAACAACAGTTAGGGATTCTCCCCAATAAATGTTCCCAACTAGCCTGCTACTCTTTGGTATGGGGAATCTGTCTAGTTTACGGTCTGGCTACCGTAGGTCAAGCAACAAAATAAAAGGTTTTACCGGTTACGGCCTGTTCCATCGTGTATATTTTTAGTTTTTTGTGTATAAGTATGATGTGCAAATGCCTATCTAAAAATACAGATTGATAGAGATAACGAGGAGTGGTCACAATGTGATGCATAGGTTCTTACCTCTCATCTTAACTCTCTCGCATCTAAATCACACACAGCAAGAAACTAAAACTAACCATCTAACCTATCCCTAGGGAGCAAGATTATCATTTATCAATGAGTAATGTATTTCTGCGCATGCATTAAGAAAAACCGCAGATAGCTATTACTTATTTCAGAACACATGAACAACAAGATAGCTTATTGTTTATGAAAAGCTTCATTACTCATAGTGGAAATTTCATAGAATAAGCTAGAGTGCATTCATAACATGAACATAGGCTCAAAGAGTTAGAATGATCTCATAGTTAATGGACATAAGCTGAAAACGAAATAGTTCACATTCAACTGATCCATAGCAAAGCATTTGAAACATTCCACCAAGATTTCTCCATCAGGAAACTTGTAATTCTTTATTGCAAAAGGAAATAGTTATTATTACAACATACTCTCACAAATCTATCTGGGAAAAAGTCATTTCCTACATCTAACTCTCCTATATTTATACAAAACAACAAAACCTTTGGGCTGCCCCCAAATGACCATTGGGTTTCCCCAACGTTTCAATCCCAAAATCTTGTCTTATAGTAAGTGCTCATAAATTATACAATATATTACATTTAAAACAAAAATTAATAGAACACTTTTATGAAGAGGGCCCCGCTTGGTCATTAATGAACTTTTTCCATGCCTTGGCCTCTGCTGCTATGCTTTCGAAATCTGAGGGTTCAAGAAACAGATGTTTATCTCATACTTAGCAGCCTGATTCTTAACCACTTCTATTCTTGCCAGACTCAGGCGCAACTAATCTTCAAGTAAGAGGATGCTTACTGCTGCATGAGCTACTGCATTCTTCAGAATTTGCTCATCTAGATCCTTGACTTGTTGGATCTCTTGCTCATCTTCCTGATACCTATTCTGTAGATGTTTTATGAACAACTCATGCTCTGGTATCATATCCAATCTTCCTTCTGTAGAAACCTGGCATCTATTGTATGTGACCAGCACTCTTCTGCAGTATTCCATGCATGATCCTCTCATTTTCTTCACCATTTTTTGAATTCTTCTGTAGTATTGATGGAAAACTCCAACAAATCATAATCTTTGCTTTAAACTCTGCCGATATTTGACTAGTAGCTTCACAGGGGTTTCCTCATTTGTCTCTATCCACACTATTCTTCCTGTCATAATCTCCAGAATCTCTTGATATCTGTCCACAAAATAAGATGTGGTGTCCAATATTTCCTCCAATCTACTATCTATATGTAAGATTTTACATCTTTCTTCTTCAATACACATTTCAAATTGGTGGATTTTTCCTCGTTGAGCTAAGACATGTTCCTTCAAAGGCTGGACATATGTTTTCTGTTCACTAACATCATTTAGTGACGCTGTTAATGAAGCATTTTGTCCCTCCAAAATTGCTACCTGCATTTGATACTGTTTCTCTTTCTCTTTAGTGGCAGCCTTCTCTAACTCTAATTCAACAATTTTGCTTTGTAGCTGGTCCTTTTCTACACTTAGAGTTTCATAAGACATCTTGAGGTCATCTTTCTCAGTCTTCAACACTTGATGCTCTAACTGTTGCCTCTGCAATTCTGCTAAGGTGTTCTAAGCATCCTTTTCTGTTTTCTCCACGGAAACTTCTAAGGTCATCTTATTCGCATGCAAAGTCTGGAGTTCTGCCTTTGAAGTCCTCACTTCATTCTGCATGTCTCAAATTTCCTCTTCAACTTATGACCTTTGTCTCTCTCTTTCTTCAGTGTTTCTTTTAAATGAGGTGCGTTCTTTCTTGATTTCTCCAGATCTGTCATCAGTCTATCTACATTATCTTCAGTAGCTTGGGTTAACGCCACCCCAGTTCTTGCTGTCAATCTCAGATCTACATCTGTTCCATACACCAGATTTTTGTCAGTTATCATCTTACCTGATTGTCCACCTGTTTCAACCTTTTTCTCGGTTCATTTGACAATCCTTTTCTTCTCCTTATCATAGAAGATGGTGCTGAAATCAGGGACCTCTTCTCCTTCTTTCTGCATGAAAGGTATCAAATTCATACTAGAAAACACAACTTGTTCTTGAGTGCTGCCAAAAGTTGCAGCAGGCTCCTGAGGATCGGGATTATCTTGTCCATGCCCTTGATTCGTATGATCATGCACCTCTTGTGTATCTATCGGGTCAGTAGTCTGTTGATCTTTTTTAGACCTCGATAATCTCAGACTTTCATTCTCCTCTTGTTTTTTCTTTATCTCTGCATCTTCCTTCTTCTTTATTTCCTCCTCTTTCTTTGGTGCTTCCTCTGCAGCTCTCTTTCTTTCTTCTTCTTCATTCTTTAGCCAACTCTCTGCCTCTTGTGCTAGCCTTCTAGCATCCTTTTCCCTCTTTTTGGCTTCTTCTTCTTCATCTTTCTTCTATGAGGTTTTTCCCTTTTCGCCTACAACGGTGATTTTTTGTTTAAATCTCTTCTTTAATGCAGTCATATTCTTTGCATTTCTGAAGATTTCTTCATCCTTGTCCCAAAAATTTGTGTATTCGAAATGAACATTTGCCTCCGTGTAATGTTCTGCAACCGTATTTTACGAGTCATTCCTATGAAATTTCATCTCACCAAAATGGAAGTGCTCTAGCTCCTGCATGAACTCTGCAGTCTGTTTTACCTTTGTAAACTTATAACTCCCTAGCCATAAAGGTATGGCAGTATATGCCGCCTTATTATGTTCAAACAAGAATATTCCTACACCATCAAGATATACCTGCCTAACTGCTTCTTAATGTATCACATAATCAGTGGCATATTTAGGGAGTAGAGAAGGTGCCCTAGAGCCACCATACATTCTGATATACATCCCTTCGTGAGTCAGATAATAATTTCCATATTCTTCAATGACTTTGAATGCCTCCTTGGACATGCAGTTGCACTCTGTCAGGAAAATTGGAGCGTACAAAGGCATAATGAAGTGTTCACATATCTCCTTGTAGTGGCTATAGTATTTTTGTGCCCAAAATAATTTGTATGCAGTGTATACAGGGGTCTTGTCTCTATCCCAATTACACCTCAAGGCTGGAAATGACTGGGTACATAATATACAGTCCACTAAGATAGAGCTCATGTAGAACTATGACTTCTTCTGTGACACCCCTCCTAAAGCTGAAGATATGCATGTTGAGAGGCTATTGGACACTATGTTTTCCCAATTGAATATGGTCCCCTAAGTGGCCACATAGAAAATAATTGGTATCCATCCCAATTTGAAACTTTTTCCATGAGCTCTCCCAAAAACTCTATTCAGCATCAGTGCTATAAATCTATAAGGGTTCTAGAGAGTGGTTGTTTCATATTCCCTTGATGGCCTCGTTCGAAAGCTCTTCCCTGGTATCATCATTCTTTTGACTATTTCAACCAGGTCCAAATTTATCTCTTTCAACCAGCTTTCAGTTAAGTAGATATGAGCAGGAGGCAGGTGATATGCCATTGAGACATAAGCAAGACTGTATGCAACATAGCCCTGTTTGGCAGTATTTTCCAGGATCATTGTAGTCACATCTGCCCTAGGCAAAATCCAGTCGATCACTTCTAAGTGTGGGAACAACTCAGGTCTTGTGGCTACCTTCATCAGAGCAGATTTCTCGATGTTTGCATATATAGTCAGCTCTTCGAATCCTGCATTAGGCACATTTTGATTTACAATCATCTGGTATATTTCACCCCATTTATAATCTGGCTCTACCCCGGTGGTAGATTTGGTATCTTCGTAGATGTATTTCACCTTGGTAATGATTTCCACATTTGGTTCTCCCTCAGCAATAGGAGCCTTCTTCTTTTGTCTCTTAGACATATCTCCTTTGAAAAAGTTACCCTATCATAAACCAAACATGTTCTTAGACTATTGGAGCTTTTAGTTAGTGTTTTAAGAATGAAGAAAAACTGCATCAAACCATTTACCTCTTCCATATGCATTCTAAACAATGAACTATAAAGAGTATTAATGCATAACAGAAAATGACAAGGCAAAAGGAACTTTTGCAAGCTAGGTCTAAAAATCTTCTAAGTTCGTCTAGAACTAAAACACGACCCTAATAAAAACACATCATTTAAACCGAACTGCATTCTAACTCTTCGCATAACATAAACCACTATATCAGTAAGGCTAATCTTCGAATGTGTGGCCCTAATCTGTAATTGAAAATGAGGAAATCCTAGCTTGACCAAAATGTTGAAACCCCCCCTCCTCGTCGTTCCTCGAAACTAGGGTAAGCGCCTAAGAAAACTGAAAACTCCCCCCGGACGGCCATAAACAACCCCACAAAAGTCGATGCAGACAACGTAATGCTTGTCTACACCAACTACCTAATCCTTCAGACCAGGATAGAGCATCCATAATGGCTCACAACACAGGCTCAAGAAACCCCCACTGCCAAAACTGTCCAATTAACTAATACCTCACGTCGCAAGGATAAATATTCATTTTAAACAGCTAACTACACAATTGCGAGAAAACCTAACCAGGGGAAGACCCTAGTTCCCAAAACGACCCGTAAAATCAAGAGAAAAGAGAAACCATGGTTGGCCTACTTGGCAAGCAAGCTGTGCAGCGATGGGATGATGCAAGAATTTCCACAATAGTAAACCAATCAAATGAAATTCGGACAGTTGGGCATGGAGGTACAGTTCGATCAACGACGACGGAGCAGACGCAATTTTTCACAAGGTTAATAATAAAATAAAAACCCCACCCCAATATATAGACCTCCCGGTGAAAAAGACGGCAAGAAAAACCTCAATCGATGGTCGAAACCACTATAGCATCGGACGATTAGTTCACTAAGGAGTTGCAACAACGGAAGACATACAGACTATGGCTTCTGCGATCAAATGAAAACTTTGGCGATCAGAGGTTCTAAGGACTACGTATCAGCGGCTCAAGACACAAAATAATCCGTAGTATCGACGAGACAAAGCTGAAAGTATCCGCAATGTCGGCGATATAAAGCACTAAATGCTGCCGAAATCACGTATTGGAAATCGGAACCACTATTCAATAAAGCGTCGAAACTTGAAAACACTAATCATCGACGAGATAGTTCACTACGCAGCCACAATGGCAGGAGACAGACTGACTACGGCTTCCGAATCACAAAAATCATCGGTGATCGAAACCACTAAGTGCTAAAGGTCAGAAAGATAGTGTGATCGACTGCCGCAACGACGGATAAACAATTGACTGTGAGTTCTGTGGATCACAAAATTGTTGGCGATCGGGAGCTTTAATGACTAAGAATCGACGATGGTGAGCTCAACGCTGCCACCGTGTCGGCAACGCAAAGGACTAGCCCTCCGATCAATAGTCAAGCACCGTTCCAATAGCAAAAAGAAAACAAAAATAATGAAAAGCAAAAGGTTTAAGTAATAAAACCATGGAATCGACAAGGATAAGAACTATCCGTCGACATGTTCTCTATCTGCCCTCGAAACGGCGGCGATATAGAAGACTAATGCCCTGATTCATAGATCAATGGACTTTCGATATTGATAAAGGAAATAATTTTCAAATCAAAACTTTAAACTCCACAGTCAAAAGCGTTGGCTAGACAAAAAGCGGTTTTAGATCATTCAACTTCTGAAATGAAGGAAAACAATTTACCTCAATTCAACCTCAAAAATCCAAATTTGTAGCAGAGGAACAACAGAGTTCAGGAATCCAAAACAATCCCAGGCAAGATAAAATCAAAAGGAGGGTCAAAAATTTTAAAAAGTTGGGAAAATAGTTGCAGCTGCAACAGGTTGAAGCAGTCAAAATTGTTGTATATATTATGAACAAGTGTCCGACAAAGACTGTGAAGAACAAAGTTCCACATGAAGCATGGACATGTATTAATCACAATGTTTCTCATTCAAAAGTTTTTTGTTGTGTCGTATATGCTCATGTTTTGAATGAGATGAGAAAGAAACTAGACAACAAGGGAAATAAATGTATTTTTGTTGGTTATTCTGAAGACACAAAAGCATACAAGTTTTATGATCCTATCTCAAGGAAAGTGATCATCAGTGGTGATGTTCAATTTGTTGAAAATGATTCATGGGATGGAGACGTCGAGAATAATGTCAATATTGTGTCAAATGTTGACCATGATGACATTGTGGAGGAAGTGGTTCAAATACCACATGCAAGTCAAAATTTCGCAGCACTGTCAACTCCCACAACACTGCAGCATAGTTCAGCACAGGGAATATCGACGCAAGCCATAGCTAAAGCTACGTCGACAAACACACTAAGAGGACAACAGACTCCATCAAGCAGTTCATCGAGGTCGACATCGACAGACCCATTTAATACAAGACTCTCTGCATGAAATATATGAAGCTAGTACACCAAATTCATTCTCTCTCTTTGCATTATTTTCTCAAGTAGATGATCCACTAACATTTGAGGAAGTTGTCGAAGAATAAGTATGGGCACAAGCCATGGATGAAGAAATAGAGTGCATCGAGAAGAATCAAACATGGGAGCCAGTAGATGTACCAAAAGATAAAGATGTAATCAACGTCAAATGGATATACAAGACCAAGCAAGATGCTGATGAGAATGTGTAGAAGTACAAGGAAAGAATATTCGCAAGGGGGTTCACATAGCATCTCGGCATAGACTTCAATGAAACATTTGCACCTATCGCATGCATGGATATAGTCAGAAGAGTTTTGGCCATTGTTGCACAAAACAAATGGTTTGTTCATCAAATGGATGTTCAATTAGCATTTCTGAATGGCTATCTGGAGGAGGAAATGTATCTGGAACAACCATAAGGCTATGAAGCTCCAGGTCAAGAGCACAAAGTGTACAGGCTGAAAAATGCACTCTATCATTTGAAGCAAGCTCTGAGAGCTTGGTAAAGTCACATTAATCCCTATCTCACCCAAAATGGATTTCACATAAGTGAAAGTGAACCGAGATTGTACACCAAAGTTAACGAGCAAGGTAACATGTTAATTGTATGCATGTATGTAGATGATTTAATATTTATTGGTGATTTTGGCATAAAGGATTTTAATGCAGTCATGGAAAGTGAATTTGAAATGAATGATTTGGGGCTTATGAATTTTTTTTGGGAATTGAAGTCCAACAGTGTGAAAGTGGTATTTTTATATCACAGTTAGAGTATGCAAGTGTGGTTTTGAAAAGATTTAACATTCCTAATTGCAAGACAACCCCAACATCAGTAATAACAGGTTTAAAATTGAGCAAGGATGATGATGGATCGATTGTAGATCCTAGACTATTTAAAAGGCTTGTTGGCAGCCCTATGTGTTTAAAAGTGACAAGACTAGACATCATTTATAGATTAAGTCTGATCTCAAGATTCATGGAGTCACCAAAAGATTCTCATTGGAAAGCAAGCAAGAGAATTATGAGGTATGTAAGTGGCACAAAGGACCTTGGCATAATGTGTTCAACCTCATAAAATTTTAATCTCATTGGTTACACTGACAATGGCAATGGAGGAAACACAGATGACAGAAAGAGCACATATGGTACACATTTTATTTTGGTACAAGTGTTGTGTCATGGGCTTCAAAGAAACAACCCATTGTAACTCTGTCTTCAGTAGAAGCGGAGTACATCGCAGCTACAAGCGTTGCATGTCAAGCCGTTTGGATGCGAAGAAGTTTAAAAGACTTTTTGCAGAACCAACAAGAACCAACAACCATTTTCTGTGACAACGGTTCAACCATTCCATTTTCTAAGAACCACGTGTTTCGTAAGAGAACCAAGCACATCGACACAAGATTTCATTTCATAACAGAATTGGTGGACAACAAAGAAATTTGTTTATAATTTTGCACGTCTGGAGATCAACTTGCAGACATATTTACAAAACCATTGTCAAAAGATACATTCTAGTATCTGCGAAGTTATCTTGGAATGACAATTTCTGCACGCTGAATTCTATCATGAACACAGCAAGTTTAAAGTTGTGAAACATTTTGTAATATTTTTTTTAAGATCCCCATCTGCTCGTAATTAAGGGAGAGTGTTGGAAATATTAATTACTCCCTGATCATCTTCTCTTGTTAGCCAATTCTATTGAAGTCTATAGCTCGTCATGCTCTGTCAGTCTCTCTATGACAAGGTTGAAGAGTTCACGTCTCTCTTATGTAAACCGGTGGAATTAAATTTCTGAAGTTAAGTTTCTAGCTGGATAGTTATTTCGGTATTTAATGTTAAGTGGGTAGCTTCAGAGTGAAGTTGTTTTACTCTGTCTATATAAAGAAGAAGAAGATTGTAAATCTGGAGCAGATAGTGAAAAGATTATTGAAATTTGTAAATTTGCTTGTCAAAATCGTGGTAGTTTAGTACCTGGAATTCAAAGCATGTATTGATGGTTTTCATGATGGTGCAGGCTTGGAATCAATTCGAGCAGAATCAAGTTTTGGACATTGTCGACTCATCGTTATTAGAGGGTGAATATCCAAGAGAACAAGTGCTGAGAGTCATCAAAATTGCACTTCTATGCACTCAAGGCTCATGGGCGCTGAGACCGGCAATGTCAACTGTTGTGTCAATGTTAACCAACAATTCAGAGATTATTGCTCAGCCCACACGACCAGCTTTCATAGAGACCGCTTCAGACAGACCTGAGAATTTGATTTACATGCCCGAATCTACGGCCTTAGCTGCTGCTCCAGCTCTGGGATCTCATGGATCTATCAGCGTCTCATTATTTCCTCGCTAATATATTAACCCACCCGCGTTACTTACTGTGCCTGCTCATAATTAAAATTAAATTAATGATACCTTTTATTACAAAATAAATGTGTAGGTATGTTGTAAAATGTAAGAATAATTGTTGTATTGTTAACCAGAGTCGAATGCATTGTCGAGACATTGATAAAATATTGTTTTGAAATTTGAAAATTTGCAATTTTTTTTGAAAATGCTGTTTTGAAATTTGAAGATTCACTATAGCGAAAAAAAAATACCAAAAATGTTAATAGTATTGCATAGAAGATGCTTATGCAATGTTTGTGAGCTTTTTGTCTCAGATTCCACAGTATATTCGCAAGGTTTTAACGTTAAATTTAAGGTAAAGAGAAGAAGTACACACTATAAGGGTAATGTCATATTTCTTATTTTCTCATGATAAAATAACATGAAAACAACAATAAGTATATAGCAAAGTCAACGTTAACTTTGCTCCTCCTCCGTCTCCTCCGTCCGATGAGGGAGGATTGTTCCATAGCTAGCTTACTCCTATGCATTTTAGTGAGAAGGTGGAAGGTAGTATTGGGGTTACACATTTGTTTGAGGATAACATGTATATGAGATAAGTTGTGTTTATACTTCAACCTAACAAGTCCACAACAATGAACTTTATATAACATCAATATTAATTAGTGAAAAAAAAAATCAAGATATAGTTATAATCTCTACTTAGGTTTCAAAGATACATCACAATGAACTTCATATAACATCAATATTAATTAATGCCAAAAAAAAATCAAGATATAGTTATAATCTCTACTTAGGTTTCAAAGATACGTCACAATACCAAATACATAATATACCATTTATGTTTGCATAAAAATCAAATTTTAAAACCAAATTTTACCCATGTAACAAACCCAACCCAACTTCATATTAGCTAAATCGAGAAATATGGTGAAATTTAATTACTACTCTACAACTAAACACAAATATTAGTCCCATTTTTTATATAACATAATCCAAAAGTGATGAAGAACCTCCTAGTTATATCGCTGGTTATGTAATGGTTTTTAAGATCCATAGTCATGTGGTGGTTGTTCATTCCAAACTACTTATCCTGTAACTTTTAACATTTCACCATATTAAATCAAATATAACTAATTACTTGGGTAAAAGAGTTTTCTAAGATAACTCTTACTATGAAGTTCTAAAAACCCAATTTATCACATCATACCTTTTATTCTTTGCATCACTTAAATGGATGTTACTTTAGAAATGTAATGATCTTTTAGCTACATAAAAGAGGTGAAAGGAGATTCTTTCCTATACTTTTAATAAATAAGATCCTAATTAAGTTAGAAACCCATTTTAAAATATAGATATATACTATTCTTAAATAATTTATGAAGATATTCTTGGATAGTCCAATCCTTTCATGAATATAGTAATTAACCATGAATTCATAAGATAGTCTAATGATTTAGATTATCCTAAAAATATATTCATGACTTTTACATCTACTTCACCTCTATATAGCATCATAATTAATTATTACTATTTACATGAAACTCATATGTGTACCATTATGGTCATCTTGAATCACATTGAAGAACGCTTCTTCATCTTAGATTTTCTGAACACATCCACAACATATATATGCATCATTATTATAAATAAAGAATACAATCTTCTTCTGGCATTGCCTAATTATTGACATTCTTTTGTTAACGTGCATGAGTTCACATAACCCGTCCATGTAACTCTCTATCCCCCCTTTCCCTTTCCAGGGCCATCCCTCATAACCAAATCAAGTCTAATTATTCCTTTATGTGGACATGAATTCACTTTTTATTTATTTTAAGATGTGACTCTCTATCCTCCCTTTCCCTTTCCCAGAGCCATCCCTCATAACCAAATCGAGTATAATTATTCCTTTATGTGGACATGAATTCACTTTTTATTTATTTTAAAAAGAAGAAACTTCTCCTCTAACATTATGGTATAATTAACTACTATTTTTAGGGGAGGAGGAGGAGACTCTATCCCCTTTGGATTTGAACCTATGGCTTCTTAGAGGGAAACACCTGATCTTAACCATTAGGCTCACTCAGAATGTGCAAGCTCACTCAGGCTCACTTATATAACCGTTGAACAACTTCCCCACTAACATTTAAGAATAATGGTATAATTAACCACTATTATTTAGGAAACCATGATGAGATATTACTTAAATCCTAATTACTGGATTCCTTCAAAAATATATAAAAGTGTTGAGCATGGTGAATTCTATTTTTCAAGATAATTTTATAAAAATATTATCTTTCTTTTAAGACTCTATGTACTTATGCTAAAATTCAAATAATCATTTAATTTGATTTAAGTTTATAATGATAATAATCAATAATATTATTATAGAAACTTAATAACTTAAAAATTATAGAAACTTACTAACGTAGTTTACTTAAGACTTATCTCAACTCAGGATGACTTATAAGGGCTTAAAACCATAAAGTAAGCAATTTTTTTTTTTCAAGTGTTCTCAGACACTTAAGATGACACATATCATCAATTCACATGGATTCCGAGCCATTCAACCTTCTCCTAGTGGATTCATACCTCAAATGGTTCAGTCAAGTCAAGTACCGAGTCTCTTAAATCTACCAAAACAATTTACAACTTGAAAAATTAAATAACATTACTTACCATTCTTTTATCAAAAATGTAACCCATAACAATACATTATTTACATCATGTCATAAATATTTAATCATATCCACCCATACGAAATATGCATCCATTATAAATTTACATACATTAATTATTAAAATATAATAAAAAACAACGAAGTTTTGAAGGATTTTGTCCTCAAAAAACAAAACAATAATAATACAAGTGCACATCAACTTTTTATGAAGAATTATATTAAAAGAAAAATATAAATTAAACCAAAATATGTATGGAGCGGAATATGAATTGTTTGTGTTTCATATACAATAGTTTTTAAATTGAGTAGAAGATTTTAAGCATTTGACTCCCATTGAAGCTCAAAGACGCCACATCAATAACCTTCTCTATGATAGCCATGTGGTAAAATGGGGGCGCAAACATCCTTTACCTCCTACAAAAATGCTTTGACGCTTAGTCTCCCAAGGATCAATCATAATTATTGTTCTTCACTAAAAAAAATTGGTCCTTTTTTCAGAAGAAAAAAGCCTGTCCTTGATATTCATTTAGAATCAAAGGGCATTTGACATGCAATCCCAGTATTTGAGTTACATACATAAGTTGAGTCAAAGGATATAAACTTTTGAAGCATCCTGAAATTGTTACAACTCAATTGAGCAGAGAGGGGCAGGAACAAATGCTGCATACATTTCCCATCAGTAAGAAAGATTTTGTCACTAATAACCATATCCACCGTGAACCAAAAAGAGTAGCACAACAATCTAAAAGAGTCCGCTCCAATACTATCACCTGGGTGCATAAAAAAGTAGAGAAAAAGCTCCAACACCGAGCTCAAAAGAACATAAAACTATCTTGAGAGGTCAAATGACCATCAAAAAATTCAGAGTAAAATCCCAATCCTGGAGCCAAAGAAATGGCTTTTTTAGATAGGCGGTCTACGGTCTGATTGTGTTCACGGTAGACATGGCAAAAAGACAACTCTAGGAAGCATGAACAGATCTTTCTAATGTCCCTACATTAATGGATGAGCTCAGGTGGTGTGAGGGAAGCAATACCCTTTGCCCAATTGATGATGACCGTTGAGTCACCAAAAATCTTGAGCTTGGGTAACCCCATCATTTGGGATGTATGCAGAAGGGCCCAGAGCCCAATTAATTCTGCTCTAGTATTGGTGGTGTGTCCTCCACCCAATGCAAACTCGAAGGAATGTAACTCATTCAGATGCAAACAATAGCCAACCCCTCCAGTATTATTGGTGGATGCTCCATCAAAAAAACCACAGGGATAAAAAAGAATAGGTCCGGGTCCCTTGGGTCTAGATTTTTTTACTCTAGTGACAGTTGGGCAGTAAAGCTGCGAGGAGTAAGAAATCTGATGAAGTAAGCTGATAACAAGAACTGTTTCCCCTTCAAAGATAGATACATTTCTTGCTTTCCATACAGCCCACATGGCAAGTAATGGGAGATAGCAGTATTCAGAGTGCTTAGAGAATGAAACAGTCCACATATCCAGGAAGGAACAAAAAATATCATACTGGAGAGGAGGGGACAGATGGTGTTGTTCCATTAGGACAGAGAGTAAATTTTTCCATACTAGGCAATGATAAAAAAGGTGTTCGATACTTTCAGTATCCATCCTACATAGTGCACATATACCAAGCCCCGTCCATCCACGCTTTTGAAGGTTGTCCCGTGTAAGCAATTTGTTTTTCAGTGCCAACCATAAAAAACAACAAATTTTCCTGGGAAGTACGCTATTCCAAACAAAAGATGGAAGTCTGCTGCCAACTGGAGGGGAAGATGCAAGGATAATGCATTCATATATCAGTTTTGCCGAAACGGTTCCATCTGACTTTTTGAATGACCAAGTCAGAGCATCCATCTGATCAATAAGTCGTAAGCCACAGGTTTCTAGACCTCTCATGAAAGAATTCCATGATTCTTTCCAGACACCGCCAACACAGAGATCCTCAGCAGAGTACCACTATTTATGAGCATCCGGGAGGGTATTCCGAGCTTGTGCAAGAGTCACAATATCCAAGTACTTGCAAAGCCCAAGAGGAATCATGAGCGAGTTGGATACACCAACAATCAGACCAATGCCGAGAAGAACATTCTTTCCATTTCCAACCTGCCAAGCAAGATGCCGACCAAGCCACGGGAGGGTGAGCAGAAACCCTTTCCAAATAGCAGATACACCATGGGACATGAATTTTTTTACCTCTGATCCAAGACTCTACCGAACACATCTTCAAATATTGACTTATAATAACACAGTGCCATAAATCATCATTCTAGAGTACCAACCAAAGATTCTTCAATCTAAGTGCAATGCTAAATCAATTTAGATGCTTAATGCCCCATCCACCGTATTCTTTAGGCCATGAGAGATCCCTCCAGTTGGTCAAGTGATACCGGCGCTTGTTGTCCGAGGAGCCCCAGAGGAAGGCAAATGCTAGACTCCTTAGTTTGCTTAAGACAAATACAGGAATGGAAGCTAGGCCCATCTAGTAGACAGGAATACTAGTTAAAACAACTTGCACAAGAGTCAGGTGGCCTCCGAGAGAGAGAAGCTTGTGAGCCCAATGGGAGATCCGATGTTCAAATTTCTGAATCAGCCAATGCCAGTCACGAACCCTATAACCCAAAGGGTTGAGAAAATAGCTGAGGTACATAAATCTGGTTGTGATAGTCTCCATCTTGTAGGGCAGAGCCTTTGCAATATCAGTGTGGATATCAACATCCACATTGTTATAAAGAAAACAATATTTGTCAATACTGATACACATCCCCGAATCCTTGCAGAATTTACTTAGTATGACATCAAAATCCATCCATTCAGATAAGGTACTTGAACCCAATAAGATCACATCATCTACAAAAAGGAGATGAGTAAGAGCAAAGGTTGAAGAGATCTTGATACCTTTTATGAGTCCATGATCCCTAGCATCTACAATCAAGATACTAAGCCCTTCTATCACAAGAATAAAGAGAAAGGGAAAGAGGGGACAACCCTTTCTGATACTTCTGGAGGCAGAAAAGAACTTAGAGGGAGTACCATTGATAAGTACTGCAAAATTTGCTGATGTAATTCAACCCATAATCCAGTTAACAGCTAGGAGAGGAACCCCAATCTGAATCAGTGTAAGCCTGATGAAGGACTAGTTGACATGAACAAAGGCCTTCACCAAATCCAATTTGAGGATAAGAGCACATGAAGTCTTTGTCTTGATAGAGTGAAGGGCCTCTTGTACAATACCAATGGGTTCCACAATCTGGCAATTTAAAAAAAAAAACAAATTGTTCAATAGATATATGAGAATCCAAGAAGGGCTTAAGTCTCACAGCAATGACCTTGGATATCAATTTATAAAGCAGATTACATAAGGAAATGGGCCTAAAATCGGCGAAGGAAGAAGGCTTTTCTTTTTTGGGAATAAGTGTCAGAAAGGTGGAGTTAAGGGAGAGAGGGATACAGCTGGAAACCCTGGTAAAATTCACAGCGGAGAGCAGTTCTTCACCCATCAAATCAAAGAATTGGAGATAGAATTCGATAGGCCAACCATCAGGGCTAGGGCTCCTGTCTTTCTTGAATGAGTGAAGGGCATAATCAATTTCAGATATCGAGACCGATTGTGTGAGACAAGGAGCATCAGCAGTGGAGATCATAACTGGGTAAAGTGATACAACATTGAGTTGTTCCAATAGGCAGGTCTTATTATCATCTCTGAAGATATACGCAAAGTGTTCCTGGCCCAATACCTTTAAATCAGATTCATCCTCAATACACCTTCCCTTTAAATTATTGTTGGTCCTTATATTGTAAAAGAAAATAATGGAATGGACAAAAGCACTAGGGCAGATTGATTGCCTTCTCAATATTAAGCAAATGTATTTATAGGATTACATAACAGAAAAACCATGGGTAAATACCATGGGTCATCAAATACTATGGGCCACTAATTCTAGGTAATGTGACCAACTCAACTACTCAACTAACTAACTAATTAATGCACTATGGAGAGTGGTCAGTTGAGATTACAATTCTTAACACACCCCCTTAATCTCAACTAGGACAATACTTTCAACACTATCAATGCAAAAGGATGCATGCTGGTCTATGTCTCAGCTAGGCTTACATTTCATTTAAAAACTTTATCTTCACTTTCTTCATTGAAGTGTACTTGGACTTCTTCTTCGTTGACTTCTGGATCGTGATGCTAAGTAGTTGTTCTTCAATGTCTTATGTAGCTTGTGGAACATAGTGCACGTCTTCTTCTTCTGTTTCAACATTATTTTTTTTGTTGTTGTCTATTTTAACTGCACACTGAAAATTTTTGTTAGAAAAAATATGAATATATTTCAGCTCTTCTTGGAGAGCATTCACATCTTGGTGTTGCTCATCAATGGCAACTACTTCATCATTGACTTCTTCATTTGCTTGTACACATTGTGCATCCTTCATTGCTCCTTCAAAAATTGTGAGATGAGAAGAAAGAAAAGCATACTGTAGATGCTCATCATTAACAAGAGTCTGCTCATAGATCTCCCTCAAACTTCCGGTTTTCTGGTTTTGGGGTGGACTAAATGTTGTTGTTTCTTTTGTGTTTCTATCAACTGGTTGTTGCTCATTCTCAGCAACTATTGCAGCTTCTATGCTGCTATCAATCGTCTCTTGCTCAAAGAGACTATCTCTCACATCATTGAGTACAACTACAGTGACAGGTTTTCTTTCACTGTCATCATCAAACATAACTGGATCAACATCCTTTGCTAGGATTACATGATCACTAGATGCCTCATAGACACAATCATCTTTATTTTCTTCCACTTCACTGTGGGATTTCTTGTGCTTTGCGTGACTTGCAAAGTCATCTTCCTCTATAGTTAGTTTCTCACTAAACACTTCTTTCAATATATCCCATGCTCTCTTTGGAGTATCGGCTTCTACAATGTAATGAAATAGGGAATAGTCTATATTGTCTTGTATGAGACATAAGGCAACAACTTGTCTTCTTTCTTTTCCGAACTTTGTCAAGGAATTGAACTTTTCTGGATCAATGAGATCCTCTTCAACGATGAAGTGCCACAAATCTTGTAATTTTAACAGATTAATTACTTTGAATGCCCATGCATCATATTCATCTCCATTGAAGGTCTACCATAAACCTTCTAGTGTTAAGATATTTCTTACCTCTTCATATTCTTTTGGGAGTGCTTCTAGTAGCACCATCTTCAAAAATCGATCTTCTTGTCGAGATCACAACCTCCAATAATATTGGATCTATTGGTGTGTGTGCTTTCCACTTTGTGAAAAGGCTTACCCAAGAGATAAAAGTAAAGAAAAACAAATACACCCGATTCTTCCTCTGTGCTTTCCACTATGTGAAAAGGATTACCCAAGAAAATAAGGAATAGATCAAGCCATGGGCTCTGATACCATGTAAAAGAAAACAATGGAATGGACAGAAGTACTACGGGAAAATTGATCACCTTCTCAATATTAAGCAAATGTATTTATAGGATTGCATAACATAAAAACCATGGGTAAATACCATGGGTCATCAAACACTATGGGCCACTAATTCTAGGTAATGTGACCAACTCAACTAACTAACTAATTAATGCACTATGAAGAGTGGTCAGTTGAGATTACAATTCTTAACACTTATTAGTGCATAGCACTTCAGTATTGTTGATTATATTGACAAACCGCTCATTGGGAAATGACATTGCAAAATATGCTATTGCAATTCTGTAATATCCCTTATTTTTTATTTTATTGTTGTAACTGAGTATAAACTAGCAACAACCATATTAATAAGATTAATATGTTTGAAATACGTCGACGGGTATATATTTAATAAATTGATAATAAAAAAATTATTGTAAAAAATGTGTCAAATATACGCGTCGATGTATTCCTAACATATGTCAC
This sequence comes from Pseudotsuga menziesii, assembly GCA_001517045.1. Classification (NCBI taxonomy): domain Eukaryota; kingdom Viridiplantae; phylum Streptophyta; class Pinopsida; order Pinales; family Pinaceae; genus Pseudotsuga; species Pseudotsuga menziesii. The sequence goes on along the minus strand of LPNX011190628.1, from coordinate 10,333 downwards.
GTCCCCTCCCGTCCACCAGAGAGAGAACGCGACCATAGTGCTGCTAATCCGGGAAATTTAAATCCCATGAACATACACATGATAATGCATTGAAATAAAACATACACAGATGCATAACAATTGCAATTATACAGCGGAAGCCATCAGCACTGTCACGTCCCCTCCCGTCCACTAGAGAGAGAACGCGACCATAGTGCTGCTAATCCGGGAAATTTAAATCCCATGAATATACACATGATAATGCATTGAAATAAAACATACATCGATGCATAACAATGGGCTCAACAATGGAGCTTTCAGACCTCAGTTGAGATGTATTTTCAGGTGATCTGAGGCTTTCAGAAATATTGGCTACCCTTTAATGCACACCTAGGTATGGGTTGGGGCCAGGTTGTGAGTGCCATGGTTGTATGAAGCCCAGTTGGACACTTGTAGAACCAAAAGAAGATACTTACTCAGATGAGTATTTTGTTCACTTGGCAACTTTTTGTTGATTTTATATCGATATACATGTGCATGTGACTCATCTATGATTTTGGAAAATATTGTGAATACTTACTTGGGAATTGACTCATTGCTTGAGCATAGGTATTGCTGGTTTCCAAAGACACTACAAATGTTCCAAGTTGAGGAGAAGGATTCTCCAAGACCAGGAAAAGATCTTGTGGCGTATGCTGATGCATGCAAGCAAGGACTTGGAAAAGTTCCAGATCGTGCCATTGGAGAGATAAAGGTGCAGAGGAAGCACTGTGGTCCTGAAGAGGCTACGTGGGAGTTGGAGGATGCCATGCGATTGGCACATCCATTTTGTTCAAATTTGCAGAGCACTGAGGGCGGTGCCACTGTAGCATTTTGTTAAATTTTGTAAAGCACTGAGGACAGTGCTATTGAAGAGGGAGGGGAATGTAACACCCCAGTTTTGACCCCGTGGTATTAAATTGCATATGATGTGAATATTGTATTAAATCATGGTGTGGAGCTCAAGGCAAATGCCCCACCATGGGTTTAGTGTTTTATGTTTCGGCGATTAAAATCGATGCCGATAGTCTATGTGCTAGCCAGGCACAATGTGTTTTGAGACATCATGTAAAATGAAAATTAATAAAAATACCACAACTAGCTATGCACCGCAACGTTAAAGAGATGGGGCATGATTTCATAAGCAATAGGGAGGGGGGAAATATCCAAACCTTTGGGCCAATGGGGAAAAGCCAAATGTCAAAGGATAAACCCATAAAGTTGTCAACCACCCTTTTTGTCTTTTATGCCCAGTTATCTAAAGTTGGTGAAGGAATTTATTGCCTTGGGATGGGAAAGGTATGGAGGTCAAATTCGAATTTGGGAAGCCACCCATTTTTTGAAAACGTTTTTTTGGCTTCTTGGGCAAGTAAATGCCGGGAAATGCCTTCCCAAGCAATTATTCACCCATGCGTTTGCTTCCTCACGCAGCTGGAGATAGCTGGGGCATTCTCCTCACGTTTTTGTTGTTTTCTTCATTTTCCCATGGCTGGGAATTCGATTTGGTAATGCTCAGTGGCTGGGATCCTCCCTGGACATTTTTGTTGTGCTTTTCCTCATTGCCATGGCTGGGAAATCCCGTTTTTGTTTTGTTGAGTGAATGTGCAATAGCAATTCATGTTTTAGAGGTTTCAAGAGGTCGTTTTTGGTATTCCACATAGCTGAGCTTGCTGGGCATTTCCCCTCATGATTTTTGATGTTTCCTCATTTTTCCATGCCCATAAATTCGTTTTTGTGTTGCTCAGTGGTTAGGAAGCCAAGATCTCCCAATTTGGGAGCAAATGATGGTCGTTTTTGCTCCGGCAATACTCAGAAGCGTTTTCTAAGTTCAAATTTATGATTCAGGGATTTGTGGTGGCCGAATTGCCTCCATAATGCAGAAGAACATTTCCTGAAAATGTAATTACAGATCCTGGGTCATTTTTCCCCTCTTTACTAGTCTGTTGGGTTGCAAACCCACCCATTTTGGTTATGGTTTGTGGCTAGGAGGGTAGACCCATGATTTGGTGTGAATAGAGGTTGTTTTTGCTTTGGGAAGGCTATCAAATGTTTGCTGAGTCGATTTGGTCACTTGGGTTGTTTTTCCCCATCTTCCATTTATGTATGTGGTTTCCAACTGTTTCTCTACAACTCGATAATTGTGTTTTGTTGTGAAGTGCATGATGGTGTTACCTTGGCTAAGTAAGTCCAAGGAACCCACCTATTAATTGGTTGACTGTGTGTCTGATGTGAATTTAGGCTTGGCCGAGTAAGTCCAAGGAACCCCTATGAAATTGGCTTGTTTCCTTAGCAATCTGTGAAACCCAATGGTGAGTTGGTTTGACTGTGGATGTATGGTTTTGGCTATGTGTAAGCCCGTTGTTCCCTAGTGCCTTGTGGAGTCATGCCTAGATCGGGGGTGGTAGTGATGCTGAGAGATTGATGAGAACAATGACATATGGTTGGGTGGACGTTGCAGCGATATAGCTAGTTGCGGGCCAAATTCATTTCAAGATAAGTATTCTTGTGCTTAATCTCTACAAACTATTTGCTTTAGGAATTAATATGAACATGTTTGAATGAATGAATTTTTCTTCCGTTGTAGAATGCACTATGCATCTATGTATATATTTATGTTCAGTGCAGTTTAATTATTATGTTTTTATGTTCATGGGGCTATTTTTCCCGTTGGACAGCAGCACTGTGTTGGTCGTATCCTCTCCATCGTCGGTAAGAGGGGTGGGGACATGACAACATATTAATCTAATTAATATAATTGTTGCTAGTTTATAAAGCCTAAAATTACATGGCAAATTCATCCAAAGTGATCGTGGACTCATTTTATACCAAATAAAATATTTAATTGCATAACCCTACTAAATACCAAAAGGATTCTTAATAAAAATAATAAATAGGCATTTTACAATTTTTCTAAGATCAATAATTTACAAATTCCAAAATAAACAAACCAGACTGGACATTTCGTGAATGTCGTGAATGTTTGATTGAGATCCCTATTGCACGATTATTTCACAGTTTGGAATGATGGTAATCTCTTTCGGAATCAACCTTAGGTTATCACACTCGCTAAAATCGAAATACCTCATTTCTCACTAAAATCGAAATACCTCAAATTTTTAAGCTTTACTATTTGAGAGGGCAACGATTTAAACTTCATACAATGACTCAGGTTTAAAAACCGAAGGGAAGAGAGATTACCTATGTGTTCATCCACATTTTCAATTTCAGTCCAACTCAAATTTAGAAATTTGAGTTGTCTCAGTTCCCATAATGATAATGGAAATGACTTCATTTGTGTACCGCATAGATCCAACACCCTCAGAGAAGTGAGGCCATGTAGAAATTCTTCTCGAATTTATTCCAGTTCCAGTTTTCCCAGGAATAGAGTCACCAAGTTTTAACATCCCAATTCCATTGCGGGGAGAAACCTAATATTACTACCCAGAATTGATAATCTCTTGCAGTCATTAATCCACGTATCGAGAAATTGTTGAAACATTTGGCCTCCCCTAAACACACATTTCTCCAGAGAAGTTTATCCAATGCATATTGCCATGCTGTGCACAACATCGTGAAACACAATCACATTTTCTGTAGGTTGCACTTGGAATAAGAACCGATTTTCAAGAAACTAAACAGCCCGATGTCTTTGGTCTTCACGAGGCCTTTTTCCATCCACATTTGCACAAGTGGCTTTACCAAAAATTCAGTAGCTTGAGGAAACATGGCACAATACAGAAAACAGTTTTTGAAATTATAAGCGGGCAAACAATTGTAGCTCCATCTCAATCGATGCGAGGATGATCAACAATTAGGTCAATTAAATTCAGTCTCTTTTGCATTTACCTTAGAGAAAGCTTCCACTCATCTTCATCGCTTTTTCCAATCATGGATGAGGCTATTACATTTATGGAGAGGGGAAAACATTTACACTCGCTGGAGACTTATCTGGCAATACACTCTATCTGCTAAGGAACATGACCCCCTTCGGCCACTTTGAAAGCCACTTTGGAAAACCAAATCCCATCCTTTGTCTGTGGAAAAGGGTTCTATTTTCATGGACTCTTCTGGATTCATTTCTTCAATCATATCTCTATTTCGAGAAGAGAATATGACTTTGCTCGCTCGGTCATGGTTAATACATCGCCCAATTTTTCCAGATCGAATGTTGTCCACATGTCCTCTAAAACTAGGAAAATATTCTTGGCCCTCAGATATGCAGACAATTTCATCATCAGCTTGTCAACATCTATTTCGGCCAACTCTAAATTGATTTCAGAAGCAATGGCACCCTGCAAATTCAATATTGGAAATCAAGCAATGGTAACCCAAATGATAGCATCAAAAGCATCACTAACCTCTTTATGGGTATCATAGATTTTCCTGAGCAACGTTGTTTTTCCAATGTAATCGGTGCCATGTACATCGATCGTTTGAACTCAGGAATATTCCGAGCAACTTCTTGATTTGCATCTCTGCCTGTCGTGGTGTGAGGAAGGAAATCAATTGAGCATTGCAAAACATTGAAAAATCGTTCCGTAGTTCATCAAAGAGTCCATCCAAAGTTGTCGTCCACTTTCTGATTTGTCTTGAGAGTGTGAGCTCATAAACGTTAGGTGCCTAAGGTGTTCTAGGTCATCACAGTTTGGGTTCTCTTTTATGACCTTTGCGCAATAGAGCGAGGATTCCAATTCCAAAATTGAGATGACAATACCAATAAACTGTTGATGGACAAATGTATATTAGCAAGATGCCCAACTACGAGATGCAGGAATTTATTAGGAGTTTGGAGCAGTTTATTAGGAGTTCGAACGATTGAATTAGGAGTTCGACTCTTACATGAATGCACATTAGCTAGACTCCTAGATGCCAAATGCAGTTGGACTAAGCATTAAATGATTAGCGTTGAAGTTAAGCTAATAGTTAAGCTAATAGTGATCCAATATAACTGTGATTAGAGTTGAAATTAAGCTAATAGTTCTAAAATCATTGGAGTTAAGCTAATAGTTGTATCTAATAATCAATGGAGTTAAGCTCGTAGTTGTATCTAATAATCAAATACTTGAAGATTATTTTTAATTTTTACAATGATCACTAACTGTACTTATCACATGTTAATTAAGCTATTTATTTTTTATTTTTTTGAAATTATTAATTATTAATTTTGGAGTGACGCCCATATCATCAATCTCGATAGTACACTTTTCTCATTCTTGTTTAATCTTGGATGACACCCATAGAATCAATCTGGATAGTACACTTGTATTATTCTCGTTCATAGATGAAAAAACATAGATGGTAGTCCACCCATAAATTCTAAGATATATGCCTATCGACGCAAATATAAATGCATTAATGCACTAGTTTTTTGCATAGAGTTCAAGGCCAAGGCCTTGCCAATGAACATTGTAACAATTTGATTTTATAGTTTACCATGCACTAGTTAAAGTATGGTGATGTCATTTGTATGATAAAATTGGAAAATGATAAACTAGACCTAGCTATTGAATGTGCAAGGAAACATAAATGAGGGGGTGACAATATCCACTAAAGCTAGGGGGTAGAGACTAGTAATTCCTTGGGAATTCAATTGAAGATGATAAAAAAAAATCTCTTAATGTTTGGTAAAAAAATAGGAAATGATAGATTTTAATCGTTTAAGTAAAATAAATGATCATCCATCTCTAGATTCGCAAAAATTTTAAAAGAAGATAATTTACCACTTAAAATAGTCATTTAAATTGATCAATATAAATATAAATATAAATATAAATATATATAAATATATATATATATATATATATATATATATATATATAAATAATTTTTTTCATGGATGAAAATTGTTCTATATATTAATTAAAGAGCTGAAAAGAATGTATATTATTTGAAGAAAAGGAGCAATTACTATTAATATAAAATAATATAAGAATGAAATAAAAATTTGTTAAGAGGTAGCAAAGGGAGTTGAATATACACTTGAATAGATATATCTATAAAAGAAAATTAACAATAATTGATCCATGGCTATGCATATATTTACCGTGGTGTGGGCATAGAATTGATCCATGCCATAGTTTTATAAGTGTTTGTTGGTTTTTGTTTAGTTTTATTGTTGCCATAATTAATGTTGATGGCCCTCTCCATGAGCTTTAAAAAGGGTACATTTCACTTATTAAAGTGTATTCCAAGTGGAAGAAGAAGAGGGACGGCTCTCTCCATAGAGCAAGACCACATTATTATTTAGCCTCAAGGGTTAGTTCATTTGGTAAGACGTGCGTACATTCTCTCGGTTTGGGGGAGGTCACAGGTTCGAGCCTTGAGTTTTTTGGGGTTAGGCCTTCTGCTAAGATAGCCGACGGTTTACCACCTCTACTATCCACAAATGTGGAGAAGTATTGTTAGATTTCTTATAAATCTTTCTATCTAAAAAACCACATTAATATTTGCGTGTTGACATGTAGGATGTGATTGTGCATGAAGGTAAAATACGTGAACCCTTCCATGTTTTATCTCCTCGTAAAGGTCGAGGGCGTGAGTCGCTTCTTATTTTGTTTTGGGCATGAATGCCAGTGGAGAAGTTCCTCTTTTTACATGTGCGCAAGCGATTTCGCACTAATGTTGTACTTATATCTTGATTTAAATGAATAACATATATAAAGGTTTTTGTTTTGAAAAAATCTAAAAAATAAAATAAATATAAATAAAATTTTAAATTATAGAATTTAATGTTTATGAAGGTATCCACACTTATTGCTATTTAACCTAGAATATGTGTATTTATGTTTATGAATTACTTTGCCCAAAATTAGTGTGTTTGAACTCTGCTTAAAAGAAAGGTCACCCAAACTAAACTTAATTGGATTGAAATATAAATTTAATTTTGTTGAATTTCTATCTTTTATTTTTTTTTCAATTATTTTGCATCCAGATATTGAAATTCTAATAATGTTTATCTTTATTATACCTGCCTCTGGCTGGTATATTGCAATCGGTCGAATTCAAACAGTGTTGACTTTGGGTATTAGTTGCCTTGTTTTGATGCAGCTTTAAAAAATTAAAGCTGTTTGCAAAAGTATGACTTAGGGGTTTGAAAAATGTTTTTTTTAATTTTGTTAAATAGCTATTTTTCTAAACAGTTGATTGGTGGATCAGAGATGATGTCAGCATTGGGATTTGTTATCTGGATTTGAGCTGACATGTGGCAAGATGACATCATAATGATAAAATTAAAAAAATCAAAATTATATTTTATTGCCATCTGTTATAGCAAGTGGTACATCGGAGCGAGCTGTTCTGGGCCCCGGCGTTGGGTTGATGGATTCATCAGTGACATATTCATGAAGAATATCTGACAACGCT
>LPNX011190616.1:195160-208260 GCA_001517045.1 Pseudotsuga menziesii | reverse complement strand
AATAAGGGGTCTCCATCACTTATTTATAGTTGGAAACCATGCAGTTTTTAGGGTTAGGGTTTCTTCTTCATTTTCCTCATTATTTTATATTTTTATTCCTTTTTTGCTTTTTTAGAGGAATTTTGGATATTTTTAGAGGAAAAGAGGGTTTTATGGCCTTTTGGAGGCATTTTAAGCCTTTTGGAGGCTTTTTTGCATGGTTTTATGGGTTTTTGATGGAAATATGGTGGGAAAATGGACAAATGAGCCATGTAATGGGGTAGATGAGATAGTGAACCCTTTTTGGGTGATAACAGATTGCCCCCTGATGTACGAGGTCAGGAGCTCATCGTATAGCCGATGGACATCATAAGTCATATTTGGTTTTCCTGGGGTGTGGAGAAGAGAAAGAACCAACTGAAGTCCAGAACACCGATCTCAAACCACCTGCAAGGACTGAAAAGTACATAACCTCAAAAATGGATGAGGAATCATCTGATCATCTGAACGAGGTGGGAATTCCCATGCTCGTATCAGGATATAACATAGTAATAACAATGAGGTCCAAAATATGGGGACCTTAACATATACATGTCCTCAAATACTGAATGAGGAAGAATCTCGATAGATGGACGAGGCGGGCATTCCCATGCTCGTATCAAGATACATAAAAATCACTGTGATGCCCAAAATGAAGGACCTGTAGTAGATAATCATTGTGCATATCATGAGGGTCCGGAAGGGACACAAATCTGGAACATACTGCTGAGCTGACCATGTCTGAGCTGATCATGTCTGAGCTGAAAAATGGATACACTGGAATGGCAGTAGTGCTACTGAAGGAACTGATGCGCTGCTGGATCAGAGTGACAAGGATCACACTCGTAATGGTACACTGATCTGGAACTGAACTGGGTACTCAAAGAAGCATAGAACTGAATGGCTTCCGAATACAATCGCCAACGCAGCCTGGACATCCATGGGAACATATAACTGGGCGTTCCGAATTGACTCACCAATGTGTTAGAGTCGGGGGAAATCCGGGGTCTTCGACAAATCATGGACTGGATACGAATCCTGCATGATTCTCAACGATGCGATCAATGTGCTGAAGTCGAACATGTGAGAAACAACCATTCGGAGAGGCACTAATGATTCCTCCCGAAATGGTCCGTAGGCACGCACCACAGATGGTGATGTGTCCAAGGCGCAAGGACCTCTAGGTCTATCTTCTGGAATAAAGGAGTTGTCGTCGACAGAGGGAGACCGGCAACTTATCAAGGCAATGATGTTTCCTTGACAGGAGCGCGAGGTGAAAAAACTGAACTGTGATAGTACTGATGGCCAGAGTGATAAACTGGTGGGACTAACTGGGCAAGTAGAGTGGGTGGACTCAAACTTCCTTTGTTCAGAGTATGATGGCGGGGATGATCGGGCAGCATATGAAACTGACTGGGGGTAAAGGGATCATAGCTATATAGGATCTGAGGGTGACTGGGCTGAGGTAAACTGAAGCTGTGGTAAAATGATGGGAGACTGCAGAATACTCTGAACAAAGGCGACCTTATCTGGGGTGCTGCCGAGAGGATTGATCATCGCGCCCAGAGACGCGGGGGAAAAAATGGTACTGTCCTGCGGATTTTACGAGCCCAGGACAGTTCATGCTCGTGGTTGCTTTCAATTTTAAGGAGTCTGAAAGCAAATAAGAAGACTCTGAATTGATGGAATGGTACTGTCGTGTGGATTTTACGAGCCCATGACAGTTCATGCTCGTGGTTGCTTTCAATTTTAAGGATTCCGAAAGCAAATAAGAAGACTCTGAAGTAATGGAATGATACGGTCGTGTGTATTTTACGAGCCCATGATCGTACATGCTCGTGGTTGCTTTCAATTTTAAGGAGTCTGAAAGCAAATAAGAAGACTCTGAATTGAGGGAATGGTCAGGCAAGGAGGAAGTGTTCGATGAAGGAACATGTATGAGGACCAGAACTGAGGTTAGGGGGGAACACTGATGGGCCTCCTTGCGGGGTGGATGAATGGTGTCAAAATAATGAGACATTTGCAGTATGACAGGAGTGGATGGCTCATGTAAAATAATTGGATGACGACCGATGTGGCGCGCAAATCAATGCGGCAAGGTGTAGGGACGCACTGTTGGAATTGTATTACGTGAGAGTGAGAAATGATCTCAAGCATCATCACGAGCTCGGAAAAATGAATCCGGTGATATAAAAAATGTTAAAAAACGGAGAGCGGCCAAAGTGGCACGTAAATCGAGGCAACTGTTGGTGTCTAAAAAATGGGCAAAAAATGATGTAGTCAAAAAGATGCAACGAGGGGACCATTGGGATGATCTTGTTGTGCTGATTCCAATGGTGGAAATGGTTTGGAAAACGGATTCCGTATGGATCCAGAATGGTCAAAATAAGAACAAAGTCGACGGACTATAAATAGTAAGTGGGCCCAACATGACACGTCATTTGTACTATTCGAGGTTGATTTGCGATTCGAGTGAACCAGAGCTTGTGTGTGATTTTTGGACGATCCGACCGGCGGATTCTATATTTGGGAGAGCCAGGTATTCCGTTAAACTTACACCTATTTTGTTTTTTGGGTTGGGAGGGTTGGTGGGCCCCCACGGGACGATATTGTACGGTCGACAGGGGTAGACCACGGGTTTAGTGGTCAAAACTGCGGTCTCCAATCGCGAGTTTTTACCAGGACAGCCGCGGTCAGGGACCGCGACTGTCGGGCTTGACAGCCGCGGTCTGGACCGCGGCTGTTGGGCTTGACAGTCACGGTCTGGACCGCGACTGTGGGGCTTGACAGCCGCGGTCTGGACCGCGGCTGTTCTGGGTTATGGATGGGGGGGCAGGTCTGTTATTTGGACATGAGCCTAATGAGACTTCTTTGTGTGATTTACAGGATGCCACGGTTGATATGGCGGGAGAGAGAGATGCCAGAAGACCTAGTGATTGCCATCCGAGAGGACCGGCGGGTGCGATCCATGCTGGGTCTCTTCGGACTGCTGAAGTTCACCGAGATCCCGATGATACGGTCAGCAGGCTTACTGCTGAACCGCTTGATTGATTTCTGGGAGCCCGAGACACAGGCATTTCGGGTGCAGGGAGAGAGGGTGGACCTCACCCTGGTTGATGTTTATTTCTTGACGGGGTTACCCTGCCTGGGGAGGGTAGCTGATACAAGGTGGAAGATGGTCCATCTGTGGGCATGCAAAGACGATGAATGTGAGCCAACGACAAAAAAGGTAAAGGAAAGTTCGAATCCATGTGGCAAGGATCTTACATTGTGCAGACTTGCCTCGGCAAGGGGGCATACGTGTTAGCTAACTCTGAAGGCCAACCTTTACGCAACCCCCGTAATGGGTTGTACCTTAAACGTTTTTACCCATAACTGAAGCCGCGACCTCATTGGTCCGCATTGTACAGTTTGCTCTCCCTTTTTGTTTTTTACCTTTTTTACCATAATCTCACATTCACCGTCTTTGCATGCCCACAGATGGACCATCTTCCACCTCGTTACATTGGCTACGCTGATGGGGCAAGCCGCTGGTCTCCCAATTTGGTTTCTGCCGCATGGGTCTTGTATTCCCCTTCCAACGAACTGATTCACCTTGATGGAACATGTATAGGCACTGCTACCAATAACCAGGCAGAGTATGACGCTGTGACCGGTCTCCTAACTGCTGCCCTCCAGATGGGCATACGTCACCTTCAGGTGTTCTTAGACTCCCAACTACTTGTCTCCCAGCTCAACAACTGCTACCAGGTGCGTGATCCTTGCCTCTTTCAAAAATTCCTGCGTACAAAACAACTTAGCCGACAGTTTGAATCCATTACATTCACACATGTCCCAAGAGCTCAAAATAGTGTTGCAGATCAAATGGCTAATAATGTCCTCGATTGGCATATCAATCATACCATATAACACCTCCATCATGCATCTCATCCAACCATATAAAAAACAAAAAGAGTGCATTACATCAACATTTGCATCCATACACAAACCATAAATATCCATAGGGCATCCACGTGCCTAATCATACATACATCATACTGCATCACATAAATTACGCAGGGGGCATCCACGTGCCCAACACCCTAGACTACTTGCATCCATGTGCAATACAAACACATCAAACATCATAAAGCGCATCCATCTGCGTACAACCAAGCCAATATCACAATAAAAAGTGCATCCACGTGCATAAATATATACATATCCAAAAAATACATGTTACAAAACTATACATGTCCTGAGTACTCATGTACTCAGCTATACAAAAAATGCATATACATCCATTAAGCCTCATATACTACAAGCTGTAGCTACAAAAAATCGGGGAGAGTTCCCTGCTCTCTCCCTAATGGGAATCATACCCCGGATCACTATCCATGTCAGTAGCCTCGGAATCCTCCCCCTGCCCCTCCAACGGCAAGTCCTCATCTTGCTTGGGCCCCTGAGCCCGTGCCCGGTCCGCCAATAGAGCTACACGGATCGCAACCGCTCTAAAGTCGCGCGGCGCCTCCAAGCAATCACGGATCACAGTAGGATCTAAGTCTCGCCACCCCCGGCCAGTCACTCCCTCCAGTAGCCGCTCTAACAACACCCGTAAGGCCTGCAGCATCCCCTCAGGGTCTGGGCGACGACCCACTCCCCGCCCAAGCAAAGCTGGAATGGCCACAACCCCTCTACGGGGCACATGATCTGGAGGCGGCCTCGGACCCACATCTGCACAACACCCAGTTGTCAGTCACAATATATCAACCATATATCATATATAACATAAAACCTGGATAGTACAATTAAATCATACATACCATCTGGACCCCATGCCTGTCCTGGTGGCCGTGGCGCATCTGGATCCCCTGTGAAGTCCATATCTCTGTAGGGATAATCCTCCAGCGCCAATGGTAGCTGGAGCCACTGCATATACAGCTCCTGAGTAAAATACTGCCCAACATCCCCGCCACCATGACGAAGCATCATCTCTCCCCACCGTATCATCCGAGGCTCCCTCAAGCCTCCCTCTCTGACCGGCACCCGCGGCCGCAGTGTGGGGACCCTCTCCATGAAGAATGCAACTAGAAAGGAACCAAAACATAATCCCTTGCCAGCTTCCTTCGCTGCGGTCAGCTGTCGCTGCACGCAGGTCAGGAACATCTGGCCCCATGCAAAGTAAGTCCCAGCCAGTACTCGCTCTATGATCTGCATCTGACCCCCGGACACCTTCTCAGGTGCCTGGAATCCCAAAATCCGTACCACACAGGCCGCCATCGCACGCACTGCTGGCTCCCGTAAGTCCTGAATCCGGAGTGCATTCCTATGTACCCTCGCGTCTGCCCTGCAGAACCGTACTGCCAAGTCATCTATATCCAGATCCGCGGAGACCCGCGGCTGTGTATCAGCTACCCTCCCCAGGANCGGTTCAAATCGTGACTGTTGGGCTTGACAGCCGCGGTTTGGACCGCGACTGTTGGGCTTGACAGCCGCGGTCTGGACCGCGACTATTGGGCTTGACAGCTGGACCGCGACTGTGGGGTTTGACAGCAGACCGCGACTGTGGGGCTTGACAGCCGCAGTCTGGACCGCGACTGTTGGGCTTGACAGCCGCGGTCGGGACCGCGGCTGTGGGGCTTGACAGCCGCGGTCTGGACCGCGACTGTTGGGCTTGACAGCTGGACCGTGACTGTGGGGCTTGACAGCCGCGGTCGGGACCGCGGCTGTTGGGTTTGACAGCCGCGGTCTGTGGGGCTTGACAGCCGCGGTCTGGACCGCGGCTGTTCTGGGTTATGGATGGGGGGGCAGGTCTGTTATTTGGACATGAGCCTAATGAGACTTCTTTGTGTGATTTGCAGGATGCCACGGGTGATATGGAAGGAGAGAGAGATGCCAGAGGACCTAGTGACTGCCATCCGAGAGGACCGGCGGGTGCGATCCATGCTGGGTCTCTTCAGACTGCTGAAGTTCGCCGAGATCCCAATGATACGGTCAGCAGGGTTACTGTTGAACCGCTTGATTGATTTCTGGGAGCCCGAGACACAGGCATTTCGGGTGCAGGGAGAGAGGGTGGACCTCACCCTTGTTGATGTTTATTTCTTGACGGGGTTACCCTGCCTGGGGAGGGTAGCTGATACACAGCCGCGGGTCTCCGCGGATCTGGATATAGATGACTTGGCAGTGCGGTTCTGCAGGGCAGACGCGAGGGTGCATAGGAATGCACTCCGGATTCAGGACTTACGGGAGCCAGCAGTGCGTGCGATGGCGGCCTGTGTGGTACGGATTTTGGGATTCCAGGCACCTGAGAAGGTGTCTGGGGGTCAGATGCAGATCATAGAGCGAGTACTGGCTGGGACTTACTTTGCATGGGGCCAGATGTTCCTGACCTGCGTGCAGCGACAGCTGACCGCAGCGAAGGAAGCTGGCAAGGGATTCTGTTTTGGTTCCTTTCTAGTTGCATTCTTCATGGAGAGGGTCCCCACACTGCGGCTGCGGGTGCCGGTCAGAGAGGGAGGCTTGAGGGAGCCTCGGATGATACGGTGGGGAGAGATGATGCGTCGTCATGGTGGCGGGGACGTTGGGCGGTATTTTACTCGGGAGCTGTATATGCAGTGGCTCTAGCTACCATTGGCGCTGGAGGATTATCCCTACAGAGATATGGACTTCACAGGGGATCCAGATGCACCACGGCCACCAGGACAGGCATGGGGTCCAGATGGTATGTATGATTTAATTGTACTATCTAGGTTTTATGTTATATATGATATATGGTTGATATATTGTGACTGACAACTCGGTGTTGTGCAGATGTGGGTCCGAGGCTGCCGCCAAATCATGTGCCCCATAGAGGGGTTGTGGCCATTCCAGCTTTGCTTGGGCGGCGAGCGGGTCGTCGCCCAGACCTTGAGGGGACGCTGCAGGCCTTACGGGTGCTGTTAGAGCGGCTATTGGAGGGAGTGACTGACCGGGGGTGGCAAGACTTAGATCCTACTATGATCCATGATTGCTTGGAGGCGCCGCGCGACTTTAGAGCGGTTGCGGTTGGAGGGGCAGGGGGAGGATTCCGAGGCTACTGACACGGATAGTGATCCGGGGTATGATTCCCATTAGGGAGAGAGCAGGGGACTCTCCCCGATTTTTTGTAGCTACGGCTTGTAGTATATGAGGCTTGATGGATGTATATGCATTTTTTGTATAGCTGAGTACATGGGTACTCAGGACATGTATAGTTTTGTAACATGTATTTTTTGGATATGTATATATTTATGCACGTGGATGCACTTTTTATTATGATATTGGCTTGGTTGTACGCACATGGATGCGCTTTATGATGTTTGATGTGTTTGTATTGCACATGGATGCAAGTAGTCTAGGGTGTTGGGCACGTGGATGCCCCCTGCGTAATTTATGTGATGCAGTATGATGTATGTATGATTAGGCACGTGGATGCCCTATGGATATTTATGGTTTATGTGTATGGATGCAAATGTTGATGTAATGCAGTCTTTTTGTTTTTTATATGGTTGGATGAGATGCATGATGGAGGTGTTATATGGTATGATTGATATGCCAATCGAGGAGATTATTAGCCATTTGATCTGCAACACTATTTTGAGCTCTTGGGACATGTGTGAATGTAATGGATTCAAACTGTCGGCTAAGTTGTTTTGTACGCAGGAATTTTTGAAAGAGGCAAGGATCGCGAACCTGGTAGCAGTTGTTGAGCTGGGAGACAAGTAGCTGGGAGTCTAAGAACACCTGAAGGTGACGTATGCCCATCTGGAGGGCAGCAGTCAGGAGACCGGTCACAGCGTCATACTCTGCCTAGTTATTGGTAGCAGCGTCTATACATGTTCCGTCAAGGTGAATCAGTTCGTTGGAAGGGGAATACAAGACCCATGCGGCAGAAGCCAGATTGGGAGACCAGCGGCTTGCCCCATCAGCATAGCCAATGTAACGAGGTGGAAGATGGTCCATCTGTGGGCATGCAAAGACTATGAATGTGAGATTATGGTAAAAAAGGTAAAAAACAAAAAGGGAGAGAAAACTGTACAATGCGGACCAATGAGGTCGCGGCTTCAGTTATGGGTAAAAACGTTTAAGGTACAACCCATTGCGGGGGTTGCGTAAAGGTTGGCCTTCAGAGTTAGCTAACACATATGCCCCCTTGCCGAGGCAAGTCTGCACAATGTAAGGGCCTTGCCACATGGATTTGAACTTTCCTTTACCTTTTTTGTCGTTGGCTCACATTCATCGTCTTTGCATGCCCACAGATGGACCATCTTCCACCTCGTTACATTGATTACCAGCGGAGTCGCCAAAACTGTTGCTAGGGTTTTAGCCCTAGCTTGTACGAATGAGTACCTACTAAGGACAATGGATTCCTTAGTAGCAGTTCAATGATATTTGAATTAAAAGCTGTAACTGAAATAAAAACTAAATTTAAACAAGTTCATTAAGCAAAACAGTAGAAAGTAAATAACATGAAGCAAAAACAGTAAATAGTAAATAATGATCTTTATTGATGTTACCTCCGATGTGGAGGTTGGTGAATTCCGTTGCGCTGGTCCGATGTCGGTGGCTCCGAGCTTCAAGCTGCTTCTCTTTCTCCAATGGTGGAAATGGACCAAAAGGGGCTCTCACGGTGAAAGTAGCTTCAATGGTGAGCTAGGATTTCACGAGCAATTTTGGCAGAGGCAGGATACTTGTGATTGTGGATATGAAATGAGGGGTCTCCATCACTTATTTATAGTTGGAAACCATGCGGTTTTAGGGTTAGGGTTTGTTGATTAGGGTTTCATCTTTTTAGGGTTTTTTTCTCTTTTCATCATTATTTTATATTTTTTATTCTTTTTTGGAGGAAAAGAGGGTTTTATGGCCTTTTGGAGGCATTTTAAGCCTTTTGGAGGCTTTTTGCATGGTTTTATGGGTTTTTGATGGAAATATGGTGGGAAAATGGACAAATGAGCCATGTAATGGGGTAGATGAGGTAGTGAACCCTTTTTGGGTGATAACAGCTCTTAAGGGTTTGAAATTAAATCTGCCCTACTTTCTACTTAATAGTTTGCATAAAATGGTTGTTACAGTTCAACGTACCATTGGTAATCGAGACTGTAGTCTTTTCCATCACGACCTTATCAAAATGTTAGTTCAGTACCAGTTACTTACAGTAGGAAAAACATGGGATGAATTCTTAAAAGATAATGAGTTCGGGTTAACCCAATTTTGGCCTACCTACTTACCTAAGACTCGTGCAAAACAAAGAAGGCCTTGGTGAAGGAGAAGTAAAAGAAGAGAATGATCATATAACTGATCATGAGGGGCTGAATAAGCTTTGTTTGATAGTTGAAAATGAGAAATTTTAAACTTCGAACCCTCCTGAACAATCCAAGAGGGAAAACGAAGTGGGAGAGGGAAGTAAAATGGTTTTCGAGACGCACTCTGTTAAATCAACGGGTTATTTGTATTCTAAGATAATGGAGGAGAGAGAGAAACACGCGGTAAAAGGGAAAAATTTGGAAGGTGACAGTAAAAATCTTGAACCAAGCATGAGACAATCTGAAATGTTAAATCGAAGGTTTACTAGGAGTATGATTAGTCTTCCGGTTCCAAAAACCATGGAACAGAGTAGTGAACCCATCATTGTTGAAGATAATAATGATAACGATGATGAATCTCCTCGTCGTGAAACCCCAATCAATGACTTTGAACAAGAACAGAGTAATAATCACAATGATGTGGTGGTATCTCCTAAGTTATTCGTGAAAGATAATTCACCATTACCAGCACAGTCTGAACATGAAGCTCGATTTGAATCACCATTAACTCGGGTATTGAGGAGGTGAGAAACAAAAATAGGAATGGAAATTGAACCCTGGAGATCAAACTATGAACTATGGATGGAGGGATCCTAAATTATGGAAGTCTGCTATTGGTATTATCAGATTATGGGCTCGGGGGCTATGAAATCCGTCGATTTCCTAGGGCCAGCATGATGAGCTGTTTGGCAGGGTGGTTTATCTAGTTGGATGCTAAGGTTTTTCAGTAAAGAGAAACTTCAGGAGCATCAAGAAGCCTATCCTACTGCAATCTACAAAACAGGTATTCTACTTGAGCAAAACTCCCTAAATTTCAGTATTGAAGAAAAAATGTCTTTCATTTAATTTTATTCCTAATGATGTTAGAATTATGAACCAAATGAAAAGACCACGCTATGAGAAATATCGTGAAAATTTAAACTTATACTTATGCATAGATCTTTACACTGAATTAAATAGGAAAATTTTGATAAAAATCATGATAAACAATAAATAAACTATGGTATAATCTTCACAAAGCATCTCTTGAAAGATATATAGATACAAGTAGAAAATGACAAGGACTTAAATTCCTGTCTTGAAAGGATAGACCCTACATTAATCTCCTTAATTTGGCCTAGTTAGAAAATCCGGCCAACACTGCCCTAGTCTCTTATTGGGATAGATTATCTAGATTTATCTATTGCATCCATCATATACTACAGTATTCGGAGATCATTCTAAAGGGTTATTAGCAGATCTATGTTTTGCAGCTGGAAGTAGCAGGGAGAACACAGAAGGATTCGTTGGGACCTAAAAACCTAGTATTTTCTTCGCATGTCAGCTTCCTCTTTCTTAGAAAGCCTATCCTATGGTATGCAGTGATTATCGGCCATCAGTTTGCTCACATGGAGCAGTTATCGTCCAAACAGATCAGTTGGGGGCATGAGCAGCAGAACTTCCAATCAGTTCACTAGGGCACTTAGAGGCAGCCAAACCTCCACATGTTCTAGGCCATCTCTCTGGCATCAATAGATGGATAAGCTCTGAAATGTTTAGCCCGAACAGACTTTTCCTCCTACAAAAACGTCACCTTCAGTCTGGAGGGTTTTTACAGAACTGTGGGGTAGTAACATCGGAGGAAAAGAGCATTATTAGAACACCCATGCAGGCCCTTATGCATGAAGCTATCTTTGGAGTCATTATCGGCCAGAATATCAGTGGTAAGTGTTAATTTCTCTCTGCATAACCCTAACCCTAATTCAGCTATATTTAGGGCATTTTTGCATGGTGGCTTTGCATGCACAATTATTTTGCAAATTTGTATAAGATTGAGTGTGCAAGTCAGGACTATCATAGAACATTAGAGAATATCAGTATTTGGGATATTACATGTGTCGGTTTTGGAATTAAATGAGCCACCTACTCAGTTCCCCCTCTCAGAGAATATGACCACAATTTTAGGGATTATGCTTTCTGCAACAGCTAGAAAGTGAAATGCTAGTGTTGTCACTTGTTAACTAGCCTTCTACAGTTGCTCATTCCTCTTAGTGGGTCAGTGAACACTCATTCAATAGTCTCATTTGGATATGCGTATCTTCTATTTACTTTATTAAAATAGATAATTATTCAATTACAGTCATCCTTAACCAACTTGTTCATAAAAACTTTACAATAAATTTAACATAATATTTTCTGAAATAAATAAATAAAATTTAATTTTCAATTTTAAGTGTGTTACAAACACTCCTCCCCTTAAGTCCAAAACTGTCCTCGATGTTGCTTAAGTTTTATTTTGACTCTTCCTGAGACAGAGTTGGATATGCCTCCGGCATATCACTCTCAAATCCCTAGATTTCTTTATCTAGACTGAGATGTTTCCATTGCACCTTTACCTATCCAATGGTTCGATTCCAAAAAAAAAATTATGTCTTGGCAAGAATACAATCTGGTTCCACCTGAAAATATTCTTTGGGTGTTACTTGAATAACATTATAGTTGGCCACATGAGTAACATTGTGCACATAATTTTTCAATATAGAAATATGAAAGACATTATGTATTATAAGATTACATGGAAATGCTAACTAATATGCCACTGGTCCCATTCTTGCCAATATTTCGAATGGTCCATAATCCTTGGGTGTTAACTTTAGCACAACTCCCTAATTTAAAGGATCTCTTTCTAGGTTCTACTTTAACAAATACATACTCACCTACTCATAATTCTTTCGGATTTCTTTTAAGGTCTGCATAACTCTTTTGTCTATCCTTGGAAGTTTTCAAATTGTTTTGTACCTATTTCACTGTTAGTTCTAGTTATTTTAACAAGTCAGGTCTTAACATCAATCTGTCAACTGGATTACTTCATGTAATAAGAGTATTACATTTTTTACCATATAATATTTCAAAAGGACCAAGTTTAACTGAAACTTGATAATGATTATTATATGCAAATTCTACTAAGTGCAAATAATCTTCCCACTTCTTGAGATAGTCTCTGACA
This sequence comes from Pseudotsuga menziesii, assembly GCA_001517045.1. NCBI lineage: Eukaryota > Viridiplantae > Streptophyta > Pinopsida > Pinales > Pinaceae > Pseudotsuga > Pseudotsuga menziesii. The sequence goes on along the minus strand of LPNX011190616.1, from coordinate 195,957 downwards.
TACATTTGTAATATGTATTCTAGTACTTGATTGACTATTTATGTTTGTCTATCTGTTTGCGAATGATAAGTAGTACTGAAATTCAATTTCGTATCTGGTTTTTTAAACAAAAATTTCAAAAAATTACCAATAAACTTAGAATCTCTGTTAGAAATTATTACCTTCCGAATCTTGTGCAACCGAAATATTTTTTCATGAAGATATTAACATTGTTAGAAGCTTTATGAGTTGTTTTAACATGTATAAAGTGTGCTTCCTTGCTTAGTTTGTCCACAACTACCATTATTGAATCATTTTGTTGTTGATTTTTAGGCAAATCAGTTATAAAATCAAGATTGATGGCTTCCCATTTCCAATTTGAAATTGATAATGGTTGTAAAATAGCTGTTGGGCGTTGATGCGCAACTTTAACTTGTTAACATTCTATACACTTAGCTATACATTCAAAAACTTCGTTCTGGGTGATTCCATGAAGATGGGTAACACTTTTTGGCCAAATTTGGCGATGAAAACCTGATTTTTTACTCATGTGCTAGATAGAAGCCCTCAAAACGCATATATGCCATGTGAATTTTGACTTGCAGTAAAAAAACAAATTGTAGAATATTATGTTGGCTTCATAGTGATATTTTTAAAAAAATATTCCGATGTCATTTAATGTGTGAATTTTTGCATTTAATGAACTGTGTGACCTTAAAAATTTGAAGAAGCTAATAAATGGCTCGTGTCCACGTAGAGTAATTCAATCTTGCATTAATAATTTAAAAAAAAATATATATATATATATATATATAAGC
>LPNX011190616.1:163291-195136 GCA_001517045.1 Pseudotsuga menziesii | reverse complement strand
TCTGCGGATTTTTCTTTGAGCTGCTTCGAAGTTGCAGTGTGGTTTTCTAAGTATAAGTTTTAGAAGTAATTAAAAAATAAATATTATATGAATGCCAAAATGTGTGTATGATACCTCAATGGATAGAAGATTCGTTGCTGAATCTATCAGTATCAACTCCGCTCAGTTATGTGCTAGGAATGGCAGGGTTTACACCTCTGCAAGGCACAGGAAATTTTCCATTTGTTTGAATGTGGGCTAAGTTTGTTTTTTTAATCCCTCGACCGAGGTATCAAAATACCTCAGTCGAGGTATTTAAATACCTCGACCGAGGGTTTGTAAAGGCCGCAATACCTCGGTCGAGGGCTTGATAAAACCTCGGTCGAGATATTAAGACCTCGGTCGAGGGCTTAACAAGCCCTCGACCGAGGTGCGTTTTTCTGTTTTTGCCGAAATGCACTTGCCAAAAAGTGTTACCCAGGTCCGTGGATTAACCCTTCTTCATATTAGGCCAGAAATACTCTTTTTTAACATTGTTATCATCTTTTGATACCATGGATGTCCGGAATAAATACTCTTGTGTACTTCATTTAGAATCAAAAATTTAATTTTAGATATGATAGGCACATAAAGTATGTTTTTATACAACATTAAGCATTTTTCATTTAAATTGTAGTTTGTATTTTCATTTTTAGATATATTCTGAGTTACTTTTTCTCTTAGATTTTGGTATTTTGTGTCCAGTTTTATTCCTTCTTCCCATTTATGATCTAATTCAGTTTCATAATTGCTAATGGCGGCTATAAAAATTGTTATTGCATTTCTTTTTAAGGAATCAACCATTTTATTTCCCTTTTTTTCTAATGTGTTTGATTTCAAAATCATATTCACTAAGGATAGCTAACCATATAGCTTGTCTTGCATTCAAATTTTGTTGATAAAAAAAATACTTCGAGCTTATATTATCAAACATTAACAAAAATATTTTACCCATGAGATAATGGCACCACATTTTTAGAGCATGGATTATGGCATCCAACTCTAATTCAGAGGTTGCATAGTTTTTTTTATGATTTTTTAACTTCCTAGATTAATAAGAAATTATGTGACCTTTTTGTATCAATACTCCACCCAAGCCTTCATTGCATGCATCAGTGCATACAATGAAATAATTGTTTGGATCTGTTATTTTTAATATGGGTGTAGTGGTTAATAGTTCTTTTAATTTATTAAAACTTTCTTCACATTTTTTATCTTAGGGAAATCTTTTTTTATTTTTTCTATAATGATTTTATAGAATTCATGATTTTCGAAAATGCTTCTATAAATTTTATATAATAACATGTTATTTTCATGAATGATCGTACATCAGTTACATCCTTGGGGACATGCGAATCAATTATTGCTATAATCTTATTAGGGTCTACTGATATTCTTTCCTCATATATCGCGTGTTCTAGATACTGTATCTTATCTTTATAAAATTCGCATTTACTGAATTTAGCATACAGTTTATGTTCTCTCAAAAATTGTAGTATTATCTGTAAGTGTTCATCGTGCTCCTTTTTCGTTTTAGAATAAATTAAAATGTTAAACTAGCACCAAGTATTTGATTAAGACGCTATTCATTAAGCACATAAAAGTTTCTAGAGCATTTGTTAGCCTAAAGGGAATAACCACGAACTCATAGTGCCCATATTTAGTTCTGAAAGCGGTCTTAAAAATATCTTTGTCTTTAATTCTGACTTGATGATATCTAGATCTCAAGTCTATTTTCGGAAATATTGTCGCTCTGTGTATTTGATCAAACAGATCATCGATGCAGAGAAGATCATATCTATTTTTTATTGTCATTTTGTTTAGTTGGTGGTGCTCTATACATAGACGTAATGTATCATCTTTCTTTATAAAGAATAATACATGTGCTCCTTACGAAGACACTTGGTCTTGCATAATTTTTTTCTATTAGTTCTTGCAATGGTAATTTTAATTCAGTCATTTCTGAAATGTTCATCCGATAAGGAACTTTTGAATTACGTGCAGCTTTTGGTACTAATTCAATCGTAAAACCTAGATCTCTCTTTGGAGGTAATCCTGTAATTTATTTCGAGAAATTTTGTAGGATTGGAATACCATTGAATTTTAGCTTATCTTCTTTACCAATTTGGTCGTTATTTATTACATGTACAACAAAGACTTTACAACCTTTCTTTACAACATTTTTCATTTGTAAGGCTATGATTTGTCTAACAGAATTTTTTTTAGGTATTCTCTTGAATGGAATCTTTTTTCCTTTATCATTTAAACAAGTAAATGTTTTCTGAAAACAATTTAAAATTACTTGATGTTCTTCTAGCCAATTTATACCTATTAGGACATCATAATATTGTAGAAATTCAGGCCAGCAATAGATTAATTTTACCCACAACAATTATCAATTGATCATGCAAAATTACTAACAAGAGAGACTGAATATGGAGCTGTAACACAAAGTTATATTAACTGAGTGTACAATATACAACCTTGTAATAACATAGGTTGCTGAATATATAGAATACATCAAGAGGTCGAATTCATAAGGAGGCATCCAAAACTAGCATAAAGCAGGCTTACTCAAAATAGGCAAATTCCCCATAGGTGTAAAAAGCTGATCCCAAATATGTCATAGAGCTCACGAATTGGCAAGGGCGCATGGGCAAGCTAAAGAGTAGTGGAATGGCAGCTCATACATGCTTTTTCATGGAGAAAAGAGTGGAGGATGAAGATGACAAAAAACTAGTTCACCTCACCTAGTCTTGCTTTTCTATGTGCCTTAAAACACTGAAAAAGCAGGCAGTAAAGCAGAAAACGTAGATAGGCGCCTAGGAGGCTAGGAATAAAGCAGATTTGATTCCTAAGGATTTCCCAAGCACTACATGGGTCAAATATGGCAAGTTTGACCTCTATGGATAGGAAATTAGCAACTTGCACAAGGTGGGACACATGAACTAGGCAAATAAGACAAAAATAAATGAATTAATGTCTAAGTGGGTAAACTATGGGTTGATTATTCTAACACCCCCCTTAATCCTGACTTTATGAGTAATAAATCAAAAATATAGGGCCTAGCAACAAGTCTTAGTCACCCTCTTACATACTGCAAGTCCATACAACCAAGGAAAGCGACAAAACCAACTTGGGAAAATCCTCCCTTAAACATGGACTATAAAACAAAATTGTAGAATCTTGTCTCCACTTATGCCTTTACAGCATGATCAGCAATCCCCAGCAATGATTTGAGATTGCTGAAGGTCTTCTCACAAAATGCTTTGGTGAAGATATCAACTACTTGTTTTGAAGATGAATAGAAGAGTAGGTGAATGGTGCCATCATGCACAAGCTCTCTGATGTAGTGCATGTGAATCTCAATGTGTCTGGTTCTCTACTTCTGAATTGGATCTTTGCAGATTCGAATGGTACTCTAGTTATCATAGTAGATGGTAGTTAAGTAATCAGGTTCGAAACCACACTCTCCAAGTAAACCCTGCAACCATAAACACTGAGTTGCTGCATTAACAACTCCTTTGTACTCAACTTCTGTAGACGAGAGTGCAATGGCACTCTGTTTCTTGCTTGACCAGCTGATTGGACCTTCTGCAAGCATGAACACATACCCTGAAGTGGAATTTCTATCTATGCTATCGCCTGCCCAATCACTGTCAGTAAATCCAATCAAATCAAGATCAGATTTTGCCTTATAGAAGATCCCATGTGTCCTTGTTCCCTGAACAAGGTTAAGGATCATTTTGGTTGCTTTCCAATGGATCTCATGAGGCTGATCCATGAATATAGAAGCCACATTTACTGCATAACAAATATCAGGTCAAGTATGTGTCAAATACAATAAACATCCAATCAATTGTCTATACAGTGTATTGTTTACCATCGGTGGAGAATCATCTTCCTCCAGCTTCACTCCTGAAAGGAAAGGAGTTTTTCTTGCTTTGCAGTCTTGCATTCTGAATTTGATCAGCAAATCCAAGGCACACTTGGACTGGTGCACCTTTATTCTAGCTTTGGTTTGAGCAATCTCAAGCCCCAAAAAATGATTTAAGAGTCCCAAATCTGTCATGGAGAAGGCTTGTTTCATAGCTCCTTTTAAGGAAGCAATCTCAGCCTGTGAGCTTCCTGTAATGAGGAGGTCATCAACATATAACAGAATGATCATTAATGAACCATTAACAGACTTCAAATAGACATTTGGATATGATTTTCACCGAACAAAATTCAGAGATAGCAAGAAGCTATCTATCTTGGCATACCAAGCCCTGGGGGCTTGCTTTAGCCCATACAATGACTTTTTCAACCTGCACACAAGAGAAGGGTTAGTAGAAAAACCTTGAGGCTGATGCATATATATCTCCTCAGTGAGATCTCCATTCAAAAAGGCACATTTTACATCCATGTGATGTACCTCCCATTGCCTTGAGGCTGCAATGGCTAGAGCTAGCCTGATGGAATCCATCTTTGCCACTGGGGCAAAGGTCTCATTGTAATCGATGCCATGAACTTGTGAGTAGCCTTTAGATACCAATATATACTTGTACTTCAGTGGTGAACCATCAGCAGCAAATTTGGTCTTATAGACCCACTTACACTGTACTAGTTTTCTCCCTGGAGGAAGATCCACTAGCTCCCATGTGTTGCTCTTCTGGAGTGAGATGAACTCCTCCTTCATGGTAGCTTGCCATATTGGATATCCTGCTGCTTATTCATATGTTTGAGGATCAGACTCCACCATAAAATAGCATTTTTCAGCAAACATAGGATCATTCATGCACAGACCACTCTCAAATTGAGATCTAGTCTTCCTTGGGTCATTGGGATCCCTAGCTAGCTCACTTGCTGCATGTAGTGTCTTGGCTGCCCATTTAGGCCTTGTGGGGCTATTTGGGTCTGCAATAAACTCATATCCATCAGAAAAATCAGAATCAACATGTTCAATAAACTCTTTACTTACTTCTTGAGGTTCAGGTGGTGAAGAGGCTTCACCAATTTCCACTTCTGCAAGGGGTTCTTCTTCAAACTGAACACACCTTTCAATGAAGGCTTTGTTTGTGCTCAAATTTATCAACTTGTAGATTTTTGAATCTTCAGAGTATCCAACAAAAATACACTCTTGGATTTGGGGCTGCAAAGCCTTCCTCTTCTCTATCGGGATTCTAGCCCATGCCTTTGAGCCAAAAATCCTGAAATGGATCACATCTGGCTTGTGCCCACTCCATGCTTCGAAGGGAGTCATGCCATCAAGTTGTTTGTGAGGCACCCTATTCTGAATATAGGCTACACAGTTGATAGCTTCGGCCCAATACTTTGGTGGCAAAGTTTTGGCCTCCATCATGCATGTTGCCATCTCCTTCAGTGATCTGTTCTTCCTCTCAACAACACCATTTTGCTGTGGTGTGTAGGGGATAGAATGTTGCATCTGAATACCTGCATCTGCACAATAGTTAATAAACTCAGACTTGACATACTCACCACTATTTTCAGATCTGAGGACCTTGAGTTTCCTTCCACACTGGTTTTCAACCAAAGCCTTAAAGACTTTGAATAGGCCAACAACTTCAGACTTGTGTTTCATGAAGTGAACCCAACAATACCTGGAAAAATCATCAATAAAGGTCAATGCATATTTGTCCTGACTCATGGACATATGAGGGAATGGGCCAGCAACATCACTATGAATCAGCTCGAGGGGTGCAGAGGTTCTCTCATGACTAGCTTTCTCAAACTTATGCTCTGGGTGTTTTCCTAGGATACATCCTTGGCAGACTCCTTTGGAAAACTTTATCTTGGGCAGGCCTATGACCATTTCTTTCTCACTAAGATCAGACAGATACTTGTAATTTATATGGCCAAATATTTCATGCCACAGCTTGCTGGCTTCATTAGCATGAATGAGAAGAGCAGAGGGGTTTGAGTAAGGTAGGAAGTGTGAAAACATGTATACCTTTTGAGCATGATTTGCAACTCCTTTTGCAATGAATCTACCAGTTGAAATCTCTGTGATCTCAACTTCATCGGGGGAGAATATGACCTTCTTAGGATACCTAGTGTGGGTCATCTGGTACATTGACAGGAGGTTGGAGGCGAGACCAGGGACATATAGCACATTGCTGAACTTACCATGATCAAGATCTATCCTTCCTTTGCCTTTACTTTTAGTAAGAGAGTCATCTCCCAGTACAATAGATGGTCTTTTTGACATATCCAGTGAGAAGAAGGCCTCCTTAGTCGAAACCATGTGTCTTGAAGCTCCAGAATCTATGATAAAACTGGGTGAGCTCGATGTGCCAGCAACTAGAGCATGAACTCTCTCTCTGTCATCGGAACTTGATCCTCCTTCTCTCTTCTTTGAGATTTCTAGAAGGGAGATGCCATTATTCTCCAGGAGATTGGTCAGGGTATCAATCTTCTTTTTCATACAAGAGCTTTCAGTGTGATTGCCCTTCGAACAGTATGAGCACTTGTTCATTTCACCTTTGTTTTTCTTCTTCTGGGTATTTTTCTTGGGACCTTGTTGATCCTCTAGAGACTGCTTCTTGTCTCTTCTTTACTCAGGTGGCTTTTTAGCTTTCTTTTTGATTTTTGAATCCACCCTTGAATCTCGAGCAATAAAATCTTGATCTTTGGATGGTTTGATGGTGCCCATCATCACCAGCTTGTCTTGTTCTTGTATGAGAGATTCCATGAAATCTGCAAGGATAGGCATCTTTCAGGTTCGAGCTATGAGTTTTGTGGCATAGAAGGTGGAAACAAAGACTGAGTAGTCAGGTCCTAGCTTCGAGAGCATGGCCAATACGAGCTGATCATCTTTCTTTTCGATACCACACTACTTCAGCTACAAAACTACTGCTTTGAACTTGGAGAAATATAGCTGGAGGGATTCAAAGCTACTGGGACTCAGAGAAATCAGCTCATTTTCGATCTGATGTCCCCTCATCTCATCTGTCTTTCCAAAAATATCATAAAGCTTCTCCCATACTTGATCCGATGAAGTTAATCCATTGAGATGGAAAAGGAGGTCTCGGGAAATACTGAGACATAGGAGGCCATAGGCCTCATCTCTCCGATTGTGCCATTTGATCTTCTCTGCAGCAGCATTGGGCTCTGCTTCTGTAGCCATAGTCACCCTATAGAGGCCTTTTTCTCTCAACAAGATCTCCATCTCTGCTTTCCATTCAAAATAGTTGAAGGGAGTCAAGATAGTTTTCTGTGAATCCATAGCTTTAGAAAATCTGTTCCGACTGTCAGTAGAAGGCTCCCAGTCTTGATGTCGAACCTGCAAAACAATTTTTGAAGGCGAGTAACAAACTACAATGGCTCTGATACCATGTAGAAATTCAGGCCAGCAATAGATTAATTTTACCCACAACAATTATCAATTGATCATGCAAAATTGCTAACAAGAGAGACTGAATATGGAGTTGTAACACAAAATTATATTAACTGAGTGTACAATAGCCAACCCTGTAATAACATAGGTTGTTGAATATATAGAATACATCAAGAGGTCGAATGCATAAGGAGGCATCCAAAACTATCATAAAGCAGGCTTACTCAAAATAGGCAAATCCCCCATAGGTGTAAAAAGCTGATCCCAAATCTGTCATGGAGCTCACAAATTGGCAAGGGCTCATGGGCAAGCTAAAGAGTAGTGGAATGGCACCTCATACATGCTTTTTCATGGAGAAAAGAGTGGAGGATGAAGAGGACAAAAAACTAATTCACCTCACCTAGTCTTGCTTTCCTATGTGCCTTAAAACACTGAAAAAGTAGGCAGTAAAGCAGAAAAAGAAGATAGGTGCCTAGGAGGCCAAGAATAAAGCAGATTTGATTCCTAAGGATTTCCTAAGCACTACATGGGTCAAATATGGCAAGTTTGACCTCTATGGATAGGCAATTAGCAACTTGCACAAGGTGGGACACATGAATTAGGCAAATAAGACAAAAATAAATGAATTAATGTCTAAGTGGGTAAACTAAGGGTTGATTATTCTAACAAATATCCTAACGGTAACACATTTATATTGACTTGAGTTTTGAACTGAATCATAAAAAAATCACAGTTTTCAACATAACTATTTACTTTCCTTTTAGTCCATGTAGCTATCTGGACCAATCAGGAATTTTCAAAATTTTTCAAAGATAATTTGCATTTTTATACTATGTTCGGTGACACATAGCTTAAACTAGCACCATGGTCAATTAGAATAGAAACATACTGATTTTGTATCATACCTTGTACTTCCACCATGGAAGTTTGATAGTCATCCTATTGATTCTCTAAGGCTGCATTTATTTTGGGCATTTCATTTGCTACATCTCCTACTGTCTCTTTTTCTGGATGGTATGCATACTGCTGAATTTCTCCTTCTTGTTCGGACAATACTTGACATTATGTGGTTCTTGACATTCCCAACGCTTTACAGGTTCCTTATGTTCGTTATTTTTAATATAATTGTTAGGCATGTGCCTGCCTTTTGGTGCTGTAGTATTTTGTTGTGTTTTATTTTTGAAGTCTGCTCCTTGATAATTATTCTTAGAGAAATTTCGAGGATGATTTCCAAAACTTTTATTAGACTTAAAATCTTTTCTCTTTTGATCAAATTTACTTGTTCTCTTATTCTTCCACTTATGTATGCTTTCTCTCTTTTTACTTTGTTTGTAACAGAATTCAGTTTTTCTCATTGTGTCATCAAGGGTCTTTGGATTGTCAAACTCAATTATGTTCTTGAAAATAGTGGGCCTACAGCTTAAAAATATTTGTATTTTAGGTTTTTTGTCAATTATATAAGGTACATATCTTAAGAATATTAGATATTTTCTACTTAACACTTTCATTGACATTGAACTCAGTTTTATTTCATAAAATTCTTTAGCTCTTTCTTCATAATACCGTCTAGATAAAAAATTCATTTTAAGGTAATTTTTAAAGACCTTCCAAGTTAAATACTTTTCTATAAGTTTTTTGACTCTTTTTACACTCTGCCACTAGATGTTAGAATTTTCGGTTAGGTTGTAGATAGCCATCCGAGATTTCAGTCTATCAAGGTAGTTATAGATCTGGAAATATTTCTTCATTTTCGATAACCAAGCCTCGACTTATTCACCCTTTTCTACTTTCATATTGAACATAGGAAGATTTATCTTTTTAAATTCTCATGAGATTTCTTAATAAGGTTTATACTTCATTTTCCTAGATTGATGGTTGCTTTCACTACTTTCATTTGTGTACTTATATCTTCCTATATGTGACTATGCGTTAACTTCTGAAGAAGATTCACTATCAGAATACTTTACTTTCTATTGATGCCTAGAAAAATATTAGGTACTAACAGTAGGGATTCTCCCCAATAACCCTTTTGAATTAGATCATTTATTGTTTGGTATGGGGAATCCGTCTGGTTAAAAGCCCGACTACCGTAGAATTAAAGAAAAGTTTAAGTCTATTTTACCGGTTGTGGCCCGATCCATCGGTTATGTATTTTTTTTATGAATGATATGCAAGTGCCTAAACTAAATGTAGGTGATTGTCAAAACAAGACCCTCATAAGAAGTTAACTGTATAGTGAGTTGTGCAAGGTCTTACCTCTCTCCTTACATGAATCAATTACCCCTTCAATTGCTAAAAAAAAGGAACAACTACTCTACTTCAATCTAATCTAAACTATCCCCAGGGAGTAGAATTATATTTAGGATGAATGATGTATTGCATTATTTCCATAAAAGTTTTGTACAGATAGCCATTAAAATCTGAATACATAGATACAGTAGAAAAATAACAAAAAGGTCACTTTGTTAAGTTAATACATTCATCGTTCATCAATTGCATAAGATTCATAACATAACATGATTTCATTCATAACATAGAAATAGTTTGATGGATTTAGAACGATCTCATAAATTATACAGCATGCTAAAACAGAAACAATTCCTCATCTAGTGATCTAAACAACATGCTTTGAAAATCATGCAGTCATCTTTCTAGCAAAATTTTAATTCTCTTTATTATAAAAGTAAATAGCTCTCCTCACAAAAACATTTAGCGTATGGGAGCTAGAAAAACTTCTCTATTTTATTCTACCTATACTTATCCATTTACAAGATGAAATTTGGTTATCTCCACCCTCTAGGTTTCCCCAACTTTTGGTTATAAAAAATTCGTCCTTTAGTGTGTTCACTAAAAAAATAGAATGAATACAAAATTATACATAGAAAATCCCCAGGTGTGAATAAAACAAAACAAATCAAGTGGGCCCAGTCGACTCATTGATGAATTGCTTCCATGCCACAACATTTGCAGCTATGGTGTCGAAATCTGTTGGTTTCAAAAATTTAATTGTGACCTCATGCTTGGACAGCTAGGATTTTATGTCTTCCACCCTTGGTGGAGTTACTCTAAGTTGATCTTCTAGCAGGAAATTAGTGACTACAACTTGAGACACCAAAATTTTTATCACCTTTTCATTTATGCCTTTAACCAGCTGTATATGAAGTTCATTCTCTTGTAGCCTATCATGCGGGTATTCAAATGCTTCTCTTGAGCTGAAAACTCTTGTAGCCTTTTTGCTGAATATGTCTGGTATTTGTTGTGGGTTTTCAACACTTTTTTTGTAAAATTCCATTCATTTTTCCATATAGTTATCGACCAAAACTATTAGTCTCTCAACAGCTTTGTTACTAAAATTTATGATATCATACTCAACCTGTAACCTTTCTGGAATTTTCATAGGTGCGTTTTCTGGATGTTCTTTGTCTTCCATCCTTGATGGAGTTACTCTAAATTGATCTTCCAGTAGGCAATTACTGACTACAACTTGAGCCACCAAATGTTTTATCACCTTTTCATTTAGGCCTTTAACCAGCTGTATATGAAGTTCATCCTTTTGCAACTTATCATGCGAGTATTCAAATGCTTCTCTTGAGATGAAAACTCTTGCAGCCTTTTTGTTGAATATGTCTGGTATCTATTGTGGGTTTTCAACACTTTTTTTGTAGAATTTTGTTCATTTTCCCATATACTTCTTGACCGAAACTATTAGTCTCTCAAAAGATTTGTTACTAAAATTTATGATATCATACTTGACCTGTAACCTTTCTGGACTTTTCATAGGTGCATTTTTTGAACTCTAAGCTGGATGTTATGAAGAGAAATTCCTATGGCTTAGGGTACCACAACCGACAGCTTGACTCCAGAAATCAATCCTTTCCAATATGCAATAGAAATCAAATATCTAACACTAAAGGATTAGATCTCGTACCGTATTTCGGACGGTTGAACTAGATTCTCGTTGAGATTTCCAACTTTAGCTTGTATTGATGAATCACTTCTTCAACAATAAGTAAACAAGACAAGCGTACTATATATATTGGTGTTAGATCTATTCTAGCATATATAATCAACAATGTATAAGCATTTGAAATCTTCCATGGATAAAATATTCATTCAAACATACATTATTGGACAGGAAACGATATTTCTATTAATATAAAATCAGATATTATAATTAATACAACCTCTATCGGCACGTCTGCGAATCAGAGAAACAAAATACCCCACTTGGGCCTCCACCACCTCAATCCTCCATCTCTCTATAGCAAGCTCACAAGTAAAAGACAAGCTTGGGAAGAACACAAAAGTGCTCAAAGGGACAAATGGATGCAGACTCAAGCACAAGTTCCCATAACATTGGACTATAGTTTCTTTGCTCTCAATTGTATTGTGCTTTCAATGTATCCAAAGAGTTCTTTATATAGTTTTTCAAAGGGACAATGAAAGGTCGAATCCAAGCAATCTCAAGACATATGGAAGGCCAAGAGACAAGTGAGTCGGATCCATGTCAAGGAAAACTCCAAAAGGATTTGAATTTTGTACACATTTCGATGTACGTGGTTTTAGGGGTCAAACCTGCATATATACATGATTAGGGGTTTAAAAGTCGCGTGTATCAATTTTCACATGTTTATAGGGATGGTCTAGGAAACATCAAATGACAAAAAATGGTCCAAGGGGTCCAAGGAGTCTACAGAGGGACAGGAGAAGGCCATATAAGTGTGATTCACCTAGAGTGGTAAAATCAGCTATAACAGATGCTCCCTAATGTGTGAGGTCAGAGGGGTCATACGATGGCCGAAATACATTATAAGTCCATCCCAGAAGTGGAGTGATGAAGGATCCAAAATGGAAGACCAGCCACCCAATTAGCATAGTACAATGATACAACTCTTTACATAATTGAAAATACATATAGCAGTCCTGGATACATAAGAGTACAATGGCCACGAATAGGGGAGTGGGATTTGCGTTCACCAAATCGCCCTGTTTTCTTTCACCTGGATTCTCACAAAACCACTTCATAACCCCAGCGCTGTTGTTGTCACGACCCCACTGCCAGGCCTGACATGTTGATGTCCCACTGCCTGCGGGGCCTTCTTGACATGCATATCCCACTGCCTGCGGGGCCTTTCTGATGTTCTTTAAACACCTTCAGCCTCGTGGGAAGTGTTTCTCAGGTGAACAAATTCCGGCAACGGACCCGCTTGATGTGCCATGGGCATGCCATCTATCCATGGCTCATGGTGTATATCAGACCATCTTCATGGATATCATGCATGCTGTGCATGTCGATGCCATCGCCTTATCATCTGCAAGTTGTCCCATTCAAATTTGAATTTTGAATTTTAAAAATCCCGGGGTCCATAACCGACCTTTTTTGAAACGCCCTCGCTTCTGGACATACCATTTTCTTTGATGCCCTGTTTTTGGGTTTTTTCCAGGAAGCTGGTGAAGTTGTGTGGGAAGATCATGATACAATTTCAAGCCCTGGTTTTATGGTTGAGGGGAATAACCGCTTAGAATTTCCACTGGAAACGTATAGTGTGATACAAGAGGAATGGAGAGACGAGCTTAAAAACAACAAAGCTATCTGTGTTGTTTGATTGAGCGAGTTTGCAATGGAAGGAAATATGTCACGTTTACCATGACATTTGTTTGAAGGTAGCTTGATGTCCAACAAAAGAGCTGACCTCTCTGTCTCGAATACATTTTTCTGCTATGCAGTGTAAACATGGGCTTACGGTATTGTCTCTCGCCATTTTTCGCATATGCATTTGAGTGATACTCAGGAGTTTATAACTTAACCAGGTAAAAATGACTGAATTTGACAATTGGAACGGTAATGGGAAGTTTTTACAATTCATGGGTGCTATGAATATGGCATCCTTTGATTTATCTAACAACGTCCTGGCAGAGGGATTGACTATTCGTGCTCTAGCTAAAAACCCCAACACTGATGGAATTTGCACATATTCTTCCAATGTCAGTCTTCGAAATATCAACATGGGAATAGGTGATTTAACTTGCAATTCTGTTTGTTTGTGTGAATCCTCATCTTATTAAGGTTTTGTCCATGCCGAAGGACGCTTCTCTGTCGATGTGAGGAAGGAGAGAATGCTACTTACTGTGCCCATTTCTTGTATGGATCACCCCATTTCTTCTTATAGGTGCTCTGAAAGAAATATCGGTCGAGGAGTTTGGAATGGAACAGAGTGCATATTTTCTTCTTTAAAAGCTTTGGTTTAGGGGTTTTGTCTTTTATTAATTTGACTTGGATGATTATAAAATTCATCGTTGAATCTGGTATGAATCTGGTATGAATCTTTCTTTACCCTACGATTTTGTTAGAAATAAAAAATCATGGTTAGATCAAATATAAACAGACAAATATCGCTTAAAGGATGAGAAGGAAATTGATACACCCAATCAATATTGAAATAATCATTTTGTATTATTATATCACTATGTTTTGCGAAACGTTTTCAAAAGTGTTATTGTCATGGATGTTACTTATGGTAGAGTAAGTCAACGGTTATATGGACTTTTTGGGTGCCTGATCTAAGTGATACAATCCCGTTTTCATACAAGTGTAATTGGTTATCTGTTCACTTGTTGTTATATAACAATGTTATATTGTTATATATTGGTTATTCCTTTACTTATTGTTGTTAGTTATAATTATAATTAACTTGGATAAGAACCCAGTGTATCTATATTGTAAGTGTTTGAAGTTTGTGATACGATACTTAGCATTAAATAATAAAATTATATATTTTTGTTTTGATTAAATTTTGGAGATTATATTTATAATATTTAAAAATTTATTTCATAATAGATTTTTGTTAATAAAAGCTTTATAGTAATTATAATTCTTAAATAGATTTAAAATATTTATAATAGAATAAAAAATATATAAAATATTAAAATATAAATTACGAATATAATAAATGGAATGGAGTTAAATTTTTCATATGTTTTATTTTCACTTTTATATATAATCTTTCATTTATCATATTCTTTTTCAACTAAAAAAATGGTTTTTTATAGTTGGTGCCTAGGTATGGATCCATATTACTCTTAAATATAAATTGCTTTAGAGAGTGTAACCCAATCTGTTTGATAAGAAATATGTTTATTAAAAAAGATTTCAGTGTGTCATTTATAAAGAAGATATGGAAGATTGTATAATTGCACCAAATTTGGAACTTTCTTGTGATGAGGACATTGATTTGGTTGCTCCTACTTTGTTTAGTTGATTGGCTCATTGATTTCTGTTAGGAATGCTAGGCCATATATTTTCTATTCTTCGAATAGTTTGAGTAATATTATGGTTGATTACCAAACTCAAGTATAAAGAGATGGACTACTAATCCATGGATTTTATGATTTAGATTCATGAGAGGGTGATTTCAATTGAGATTAAAAGGAAAAAGCTTGAGTTGGTGAAAACAATTTCCTCACAAGGATAGATTTATATATCCTAGCTTTCTCTAAGAGGGTTTACACCATGCTAGGGGTGACGGTGAAGCCATATCCCCTTATTGTATGTTAGGTTTCTTTGATTGATCGACATTTGGAGAGATTATTATACATGGATTCTTATCCTTGGGATATGTGCCAAAGAAGGAACACTTATTATAGATGTAGTAAACTTATGTAAAAATGAAATAGTATACATGGCATGCATGTTGAGGAGGATGTGACCTTGGCATAAGAAGTGAACCTATTGTTTATAGGAGTGCTAAGTAGAAGGAGGAAAGGTATGTAATACGAGGAGCATGGGGACATGCAGCATAGTTTAGGAGGTTAGGTGATCAACTTGAAGTATTTGTTGGAGGATACACCACTTTGATTTTGTTGTGGACCTATTACACACATGTCAAGAAAGACAATTGAAGGTTAGGATCATATCATGGAGAACATAAAACCTATTGATGAGGATCACTTGACATGTTCCAACTTATTTTGGAGAGTGTGCCACTAGGGAGGTGGTTGGACAACCACCTTGTGACATGTGTACACCTTGAGAGCAATGATATTCATGTGGAGATAGTACTCTTGTGGATTATATTAGTTTTCTTCTCAACATAGTCCACTCTCTATTGTTGGGCTCCCTCACATATTTGAGAGAGAGGAAATATGGATGTCATGAAGCTCCAAATCATTGAAATCTTAACCTAAATAATAAACAATTAATGCAATCATGTTGAATTTGCATGTTCCTAGAGGTCCATAAAGCAAGTGAGTTCTCTATAATGCTCCCCCATTGTTTTGATGGAATTCTCTCCCTTGCAATAAGGCCCCAAGGTTTTCTACAATTTCTTCATTCAAAATAAGATTTAAAATAAAACAACCAATAATGATAATTGAGAGTTTAAGTGGAATTGACTCCCATGGCTGTGTATGCTTTGTGATCATGTGCTTAAGATATAAATATGAGATGTTATGCTCCACCAGAAAAGTATGCATAAAGTAAATTATCCGAAAAATATGGGTTCAATGCCTATTATTCCACACCTTTTTAATATGAATTTTCCACATATATTATGCTACAATAATGATTCACATGGATGCACTCCCTTGTCTTACCACTTGTGTGTGTTCACATCATTCTTAAGCAATATCTCGCAACTTATCTCCTATATCTAGGATTTTATCTCTATCAATGTGAGAAGGCATATTCACTCTAAAACAATTAAATCTCGATTAATCATAGATGTAAACTATAGATTCTAACAATCAACAATTTTGTTTCTCTCAAAGTAAATTTTAGTATTTTTAAAAAATAATTAAATTAAACTAATAACAAAATCAAGATTTGTAAGTATGATATGGTTTAAAGCAATGATTTTATTAAAACTCTGTAGAACAATCTTAGCTCAAAATCTATGAAAAGGGATGCTATCTATTGAAGTACAAACATTTTCTCAAAATTTTCACCATAAAAAATATTTGCACATCAAGAAATTTGATTTATGCTAAAAGAGTCCTATGTTGGTATATTTCATTATAATACCCTCTCATTCAATCCTATACTTCATTAATTTATCAAAATCATTTTTTTCATTTTCAAATAATAAAATACAAAATATTTTTTAATTTAAAACAATGTTAAATTAAAATTATAACCACTCTAAATTTATTTTATAAGCTTTATATACCAATATTTAAATATTTATATAAATAATGAAAATATAGTAAGTTAAAAACCATAATAATTATATAAATAAAAATAATATTAACAAGGTGTCCTCGCACAAAGTTGAGGGACCTTTTAGATTCAATCATATATGTAAAAAACTCGCTCAAGTTTTTGAAAACATAAATGATTATGTGTTTATTACATTTAGAAATGTGTGGGCCTGGGCCTGTGACGATGAAGGCCAAGCAATATAGGAAAAGGATGACTTAAGAAATGTGCATGTGATATATCATGGTAAAAGGAAACATTCAAGGCTCTTGAGTTTGAGAAGATTCAACAATATCCTTAAGATACAATCTTCCATATCTTCTTTATAAATGACACTGAAATATTTTTTAATAAACATATTTCTTATCAAACAGATTGGGTTACACTCTCTAAAGCAATTTATCTTTAAGAGTAATATGGATCCATACCTAGGCACCAACTATAAAAAGCCATTTTTTTAGTTGAAAAAGTATATGATAAATGAAAGATTATATATAAAAGTGAAAATAAAACATATGAAAAATTTAACTCCATTCAATTTATTATATTCGTAATTTATATTTTAACATTTTATATATTTTTTATTCTATTATAAATATTTTAAATCTATTTAAGAATTATAATTACTATAAAGCTTTTATTAACAAAAATCTATTATGAAATAAATTTTTAAATATTATAAATATAATCTCCAAAATTTAATCAAAATAAAAATATATAATTTTATTATTTAATGCTAAGTATCCTATCACAAACTTCAAACACTTACAATATAGATACACTGGGTTTTTATCAAAGTTAATTATAATTATAACTAAGTAAAGGAATAACCAATATATAACAATATAACATTGTTATATAACAATAAGTGAATAGATAACCAATTACACTTGTATGAAAAAGGGATTGTATCACTTAGATCAGGCACCCAAAAAGTCCATATAACCATTGACTTACTCTACCATAAGTAACAACCATGACAGTAACACTTTCGAAAACGTTTCGCAAAACATAGTGATATAATAATACAAAATGATTATTTCAATATTGATTGGATGTATCAATTTCCTTCCCATCCTTTAAGCGATATTCGTCTGTTTATATTTGATCTAACCATGATTCTTTTTTTCTAACAAAATCGCAGAGTAAAGAAAGATTCATACCAGATTCAACGATGAATTTTATAATCATCCAAGTCAAATTAATAAAAGACAAAACCCCTAAACCAAAGCTTTTAAAGAATAAAATATGCACTTTGTTCCATTCCAAACTCCTCGACCGATATTTCTTTCAGAGCGCCTAGAAGAAGAAATGGGGTGATCCATACAAGAAATGGGCACAGTAAGTAGCATTCTCTCCTTCCTCACATCGACAGAGAAGTGTCCTTCGGCATGGACAAAACCTTAATAAGATGAGGATTCACACAAACAAACAGAATTGCAAGTTAAATCACCTATTCCCATGTTGATATTTCAAAGACTGACGTTGGAAGAAGATGTGCGAATTCCATCGGTGTTTGGGTTTTTCAGCTGGAGCACAAATAGTCAATCCCTCTTCCAGGACGTTGTTAGATAAATCAAAGGATGCCATATTCATAGCACCCATGAATTGTAAAAACTTCCCATTACCGTTCCAATTGTCAAATTCAGTCATTTTTACCTAGTTAAGTTATAAACTCCCAAGTATCACTCAAATGCATATGCGAAAAATGGCGAGAGACAATACCATAAGCCCATGTTTACACTGCATAGCAGACAAATGTATTCGAGACAGAGAGGTTAGCTCTTTTGTTGGACATCAAGCTACCTTCAAACAAATGTCATGGTAAACGTGACATATTTCCTTCCATTTCGAACTCGCTCAATCAAACAACACAGATAGCTTCGCTGTTTTTAAGCTCATCTCTCCATTCCTCTTGTATCACACTATATGTTTCCAGTGGAAATTCTAGGTGGTTATTCTCCTCAACCATAAAAACAGGGCTTGAAATTGTATCATGATCTGCCCACACAACTTCACCAGCTTCCTGGAAAAAACCCAAAAACATGGCATCAAAGAAAATGGTCTGTCCAAAAGCGAGGTCGTTTCAAAAAAGGCCGGTTATGGACCACGGGCTTTTTAAAATTCAAAATTCAAATTTGAATGGGACAACTGGCAGATGATAAGGCAATGGCATCGACATGCACAACATGCATGATAGCCATGAAGATGGTCTGATATACACCATGAGCCATGGATAGATGGCATGCCCATGGCACATCAAGTGGGTCCGTTGTCGGAATTTGTTCGCTTGAGAAACACTTCCCACAAGGCTGAAGGTGTTTAGAGAATGTCAGAAAGGCCCCGCAGGGAGTGGGATATGCATGTCAGGAAGGCCGCGCAGGGAGTGGGACATCAACATGTCAGGCCTGGCAGTGGGGTCGTGACAACGACAGCGCTAGGGTTATGAAGTGGTTTTGTGAGAATCCGGGTGAAAGAAAATGGGGCGATTTGGTGAACACATATCCCACTCCATGAATAGGCATGATACAAAATATCACATAAGTGGTCATCGCCACGTACAATATACATCGATCAGAATATCCATGATGAAGATATACAAATGATCATGATCTCCATAATGACTGAAGATATATAATGGATCAAGATCTCCATAATAGCTGGAAATGTCTAACATGTACTGCAATCAAGTCACGAGAGCTGAAATCTCATGAACACTGGCATGGTCAAGGAGGTAGCATATACGAGATGCCATCAATCTGGAAGGTCTTCTACACAAACCGCTACTAGTACATGTCCTATTATGTGAATAGAGGTGTCGAGGTCGAACATAGTAGTCCATCGTCTGATTACCGGTCATTGATGTATACCATTAACAGACACGAGATCACCCATCGATAATGAAAATGGGAATCAAGGTACTAGAGTGTAAACTAACAAGTGGGAATAAATGTGTTGAGGTCGAACACTTGAGAGGATCTATCAATGAGGGGACATTGATGTATTCCCAAAAATTGTCGATGGTGAGAGAACCTACCACTGATGACTGCAAGTCTCCAAGCACTCAAAAATGACTCTAGATTCCAACCCCAGAATAAATGATCTGAAGTCGATGGGATGAAATCCACTGGAAGAAGGGCATTAAGGCATCCCCCATCATTCAACACGAGGTACTCAGCAAAGCTGTATAATGTGGAAGGACTCGATCATAATGTGCATGAACCAGTAACTATACTGGGAATGGACGACATGCAAAGTCAAGATAACCGAAGAATGGTTGACTCAGGTTTCAACTTCCTTCGAACAAGAGCATAACGATGAATGGTGACAGAATAAAGGCAGCATAGACTCGATATACAAAACTGGGACATATGTGCGACACAAGAGGCATTGATAGAGGCTCCATGAGGACTGGAGGCTTAACGAGTTGGTGGAGATAAACTCAGATAAACGAGTACAGCTTCTAAATTCAAACTATAAACCCAACCAACGGATGTGATATACAGTGCTATTTTCAAAGGCAACACGACTCGACAGCTTCCAAAAGATAACATCTTTCCTTGTCTGGATTTTTGGTTTTTTGATTTCTTTTGGACTTTTTCAAATATTTAACAAGCTTGAAAAATAATAAAACTGCTTTATACTTACAGACTAGGAGGAGACAAGTGTCATATGGGAAAACAAACTAGTTCCAAGCAGTGGAACATATCTATGCTCAATGCAAGGATACATGTGTAGGATAGTGACACTCGGGGAAAGTCCCTTCCCTGTAAAAATAGGAAATCAAGTTGCAAAGGATATATAAAATGTCTTTGCATGGCTAGACATGAGACAAGATCGGGCTATATGGCTGAAATTCAATGTCAGGGAAGCCGACGTAAGGCTCAATAAGGTAGGCAAAGCTCATGATAATGCAATTACAACTTGACATAAGGGATTCTCGAGGAAATGGTCAGCATAAAGTTCAAGAGGAGTATGAAGCTCTTGCTTAAGGACATGGCAGGACTAAAGGGGGACTCCCGGACCTAAGATAGGACTCATAGCATGGGTACCAAATGCAAAAGGGAGCTAACTAGGACACCCATGTATATGAAAGCTATACCATTTACATAGTACCACTTTTAACAGCAGCATGAAGGTTCCGTGATACCATGGAATGGGTTCATACTTAAGGTTAAAATGAAACAGTCATAAGGTCATGCAAAATCCAAGTGGATGTGAAATCCTAACCTATATGCTAGTTTAGACATGATACTTGTGATAGGAACGAATGAGTCGAAACCTCAGAGAAAGTGTACAAAAACTGGACCCTACATGACAACCATATTAGTCCAAAACAACCCAAAATAGTTAATAAAGAATCCAAACTATAGGACATATGGAGGAATGATCATAACAACTGCTCCCAAAGGAAACAATGCGGTGAACGATGGGACATTAAAGGAAAGTAAGGTGTAGACCCAACGTTCACGCATCCACTACCACCCCCATGAAGGTGACCACCGGTGTAAAGACCGAGCGAAGGGAGTCAACATCCTCCACAAATGGAGTAGAGGAAAGAATGTGACCACTTCAAATCTATGAGTAGGGTAAGGGGTTGTGATGCCCCCAAGTTTGACAACAAGGTCTGTACTAGGACCAAGGATGGGTGATAGGATACTAGGAATGCCAAAAATAAAAGGAACCAAACTCAAGAGAGCATAAATATACTTAAGTAATTGCGATACCAAAGGCCAACCAGTGCACAAAGAGCACACTCCTAAGAAAATCCACAGCCAAAATACAAGCAAACCAAGGGGTGGATATATGAGCTCCTGAATGAAGCAGGTATGTCTCGCCTGAGAGAGGCTCGAAACTCTCATACACTACAAGCAGAGGTACGTAACCAATTATAGTGGCCCTCAGCAAACCAAGGGGAGGATATATGAGCTCCCAAATGAAGCAGGTATGTCTCGCCTGAGAGAGGCTCGAAACTCTCATACACTACAAGCAGAGGTACGTAACCAATTATAGTGGCCCTCAGCTTCAATGCATAAAGAGACTGTGTTGTACGACCTCTACCTGGCCGGGACACTTATAGAATAACCTCTGCAAGTACCCCCTCAATAACCTAGGTAAGGAAACTAAGGTCACCTCAATATAATCAATGCTCAAGTGGACAGTCGCAGGCGGGATCGACTGTATGGGCAGGGTAGTAAATCTTGAAACTCTCGAAAGAGCCCCTAGATATGAATACAATCCTGGAAATATCTTCGATGCTATTCAGTTATGACTAGTGGTCATCCCAATCAATAACCTCTCACACTGCCTCGTGTTTAACTCCCTTTTAAGAGGAGGATCTTGAGAAACACTAATTATATAAATGAATTTCACACTCTCACCTAGACAGACACATAGATGTTGTTGTTTCATGGTCTTGGAGAATTTACTGACAATGAACTATTCCAAGACCCTAAAACCTAATCTTGTTGGTGTACCCTATCAAAGAAAATAGTGTAATCCATTTTATTATGCATTGATTTTAATTGGCTGTAATTGCTCAAAGGAAAATGGCTATGCAATTAATGACATTATGACTCAGTAGTGAAATAAATATGCAAACCGTAACAAACAATGCTAAGTGCAATCTTTGTCAAATGAAAAATAGGGTATGCCACTACATGAGATGCATAAATATATATTCTTTTTCAAATGCCAATGCAATCCTTCCTATATGAAAGCCTAAACACAACTTGCATTCAAGCAATCCAATGCAAGTACTTCCTCAAATCCATATGCAAAAAAATTCAACTAGCTTGTATTTTTCAATATAAAAGAATGAAAAATGCAATAAAAGTCATCTAAAACTCTCAGTCTCTGCAGCAAGTATAAAACGAAAGCCCGGCAAGACACCAAGACAAAAAGAGTAATGCACTAATGGAAAAACAAAAAGGAAAAATGACTAAGACTACTTTCAAAGAAAAATCAATGAAAAAGCAATCTTTGGTCACAAAAGAAGCATCCAACAGACAACATTGGATCCAAGGAAGACCCAACCACACTCACAACCCACCCAAGAACTTTCCACAACATTAAACTCACCAAAAGGGAGGATGTACGCGACTGTTTAAAGAACAGTTACGTATATGTGGATTTTGGTCAAAAAGCTGCATGTATACGTGGATTTTGGCCAAAAACCTGTGTGTATACGCGGCTTTTGGCCAAAAATCCGTGTATGTATGCTACTTTTGGATAAAAACCTGCGTATACAGAGAAGACAGTGGTAAAAAGCAGGCCAATGTTCAAACCAATAAAGGGGAGTGTCAATGGATGAACATCCTATAAAATGCAACACGGAAACAAGGAGAAACAAAGAGTAATCCAAGAATATCAAGCCCATTGTGCCCACAAACCCCAAATAAAAACAAGGAACATCCCCAGCAGAGTTGCCAATTCTGTTACAGAGAGAAATTCCTATGGCTTGGGGTACCACAACAGACAACATGACTCTAGAAATCAATCATTTCCAATATGCAATAGAAATCAAATATCTAACACTAAAGGATCAGACCTCTTACCTTATTTCGGACGGTTTAAGTAGATCCCTGTTGAGTTTTCCAACTTCAACTTGAATTAATGAATCAGTTCCTCAACAAGAAGTAAACAAGACAAGCATACTATATATATTGGTGTTAGATCTATTCTTACATATATAAACAACAATGTATAAGCATTTGAAATCATCCATGGATAAAATATTCATTCAAACATACATTATTGGACAAGAAACAATATTTCTATTAATATAAAATCAGATATTACAATGAATACAACTTCTGTCGGCACTTATGCAAATCGAAGAAACTAAATATTCCACTTGGGCCTCCACCACCTCAATCCTCCATCTCTCGATAGAAACCTCACAAGAAAAAGGCAAGCTTGGGAAGAACACAAAAGTGCTCCAAGGGACAAAGGGAAGCAAACTCAAGAACAAGTTCCAGCAACAATGGACTATATTTTCTTTGCTCTTAATTCTCTTATGCCTTCAATGTATCCAAAGAGTTTCTTATATAGCTTTTAAAAGGGGTAATGAAAGGTTGAATTCGAGCGATCTCAAGGCATATGGAAAGCCAGGAGACAAGTGAGTCAGATCCATGTCAAAGAAAACTCCAAAAAGATTTGGATTTTGTACACATCCCGATGTATGCGGTTTTAGGGGTAAAACCTGCGTATATACGTGATTAGAGGTTTAAAAGTCGCGTGTATCAATTTTCACATGTTTATAGGGATGGTCTAGGAAACATCAAAGGGCAAAAAATGGTTCAAGGGGTCTAAGGAGTCTGCAGAGGGATAGGGGAAGGCCATATAAGTGTGATTCTTCTGGAGTGGTAAAATCAGCTATAATAGAGTTACACTAAGCTGATCTTCCAGCAGGAAATTACTGACTACAATTTGAGCCACCAAATTTTTTATCACTTTTTCATTTAGGCCTTTAACCGGCCGTATATGAAGTTCATCCTCTTACAGCCTATCATGCGGGTATTCAAATGCTTCTCCTGAGCTGAAAACTCTTGCATCTTTTTTGCTGAATATGTCTGGTATTTGTTGTGGGTTTTCAACACTTTTTTTGTGGAATTTCGTTCATTTTACTATATAATTCTCGACCGAAACTATTCGTCTCTAAACAACTTTGTTACTAAAATTTATGATATCATACTCGACCTGTTACCTTTCTAGACTTTTTATAGTTGTGTTTTCTAGATGTTCTTTATTAGTTTTCAACCAAGTCAAGTGACCTTGTATGGTTTCTGCAATTTCTTGGGTCCTTGTTTTGAATTTAGTGGATATCACTGAGATCTCCTATAATATGGCTTCTACTTGCTTGATCATGTATATCTCCTCTTCTAGTTTCACCTGCACATGATATATCTTATTCCTGAGCAAGAGAGCAAGCATGCTTTGATATATCTTATTCGTGAACAAGAGAACAATCTCCCTATTGTTGAATTGGGGTTGGTACCATTCACGCCGTCGAAGCAACATGAAGTTGCAAAATTAGACAATGTATTCTTTGACCCTGTTGGCTTGATTTTCTGACCTAGGCCAACTAAGAAGATTAAGTCCACACAAGCAGCTTAAAGAAGCTCTCGGTGTGTTTGGAATGACAAAACCTCGTAGGTTGTGGTCTTGCTACCGACTGAATTTTCTCTTAAGGAGAACTAAAATTCAGTGAAAGTTTATCCTAACGTTATTTTTATCTAAATGGACCCTAAAATTAGTTATCTACTACCTAAGTTATCCTACAATTGATTTCTTAATGAAAGTCTTCAATTTTTATGGGACTTTGTATTTAATATTCTAAATTTTAAAGAAAAACTATTATAATTATTCTAAAATTACCCAAATTCTATTTAACAACTGTTAAATGCAAACTATACTAAGATAATACTAACTGAACTATCTTAACTATCGTATCCTAGCTGAGAGCAATTTGGATATTATATTAATTATCAATTAATATAAAGATGAACAGAACGATAAATGAGTAAGATCTAAATGAAAATATTTAAACCATCCACTCTAAATCATTCTGCTATAAATTACCTTGACAGAAAAATTGAAATAAGCAATTACTTCAGATTTTTTTGAAATGTTTAATTAATTAACAACTAATAAACAACATTAAATATTTGAATAAAAGATAATGTTAAAAATGAAATCATCGCAAAAATACAAATGAGATTAAACAAACATAAATATGTATATCATTATATCTTGAATTTGCAATAAAAACACTGATTAATTCAACTATAATAACATATTAATTCAAATAACAATATTGTGTTGACAAAGTGTAATATCACATAATGAATACAAGCATAACCAAGTATACTGCATCAATATTATAAGTAGAAGATTATATATTGAAATATAAAAAGAGTATCCAAAATAATATTGATCAACGATATCAGTCTGATAATTTCTAGTCACATTCCACCTCCGAAGATAAAACCTCAGTCAGGAACAAAACTAGTACCAAAATAATATTTCAATGATGTTTTTCTTCAGTCATTCCATATTTTTAATGCATAAAAATTACTAGTTTATATAATCCTACTAGTCTTTCGATTCACTTTTTCATAAATGCTGTATGCAATACTATAGGAGTCTTATCACTATTAAAGTGCATCGAATCTCTTCAATAGACACTTGTCACAAATATTACTATAGGATAACAATAATAAAAAACAACTAGCCTGAAACATCTCCTAATTTAAAGGAACTGGCACATTCGTGGCTATGTTGAAATTCCATTCTTCAAGAAACATCAACATCTTCCAACTGAGATCCAAAATATCCTGTATTTGCTAAGGATAGTGATACCATGTCCACCTGTTTAAACAAACATGAAAATCTTATTTAAAATCAATTTTAACAGAAATAACAAAAGAACAATAAATTATGTGGGTGCTTGCAAAATCTGCGATTTTGCAGGCATGCATTTAAAAAGATTTTATTACCTGTTGACAGAGAGATAAATCATATAACTGAAAATAGAAACAATCATCAGGTTCTACTTTGTAAATTGATCACTCTTGTGACTTCAGAAAGTTTAGCTTTGAGCATGATGATTCCTAGCTTCTGTTGTTCTACTTGTTCAAGCAAGTGCTGGTTTGTATCTATCATTAATTTTTTTTCTTTCTTGTATTGGTTCTTCTTGATGTTCATGTCCTTCCATCTATTAATCCAGTTTAATAACTCTACCCTGAATGTCTTATTTTCCACCTCTTTCAAGGTTGTGTTTGCTTGACACTCTTTTAGTTCATTTTTCAATTCTGCAATTTAGTTTCATATACTCTATCAAGGACCTGTTGGAGAGTTTCTTCCTCCTTATCATGACACGAATCATCTGCTTGAGAAGAATCAAGATTATCTTTATCTTGATCTGGTGATGGAAAGCTCATAAACGATGCCTCATAGCATGAACCATAAGCATCCATACATGATGGAGTAGCTTCAAACTTACCTGACTCTGTAATGTCTTTAGCCAATTTTTCACGATTATTCTCTATGAGAATAGGTTTATCCATATGCGTGGTTTTGGGAACCAATGATGGAACATCATCCTCAAGATGGACAATCACTGGTTGAGTACTTTGTTGAGTGGCCACAGGAACAGAGGCTGTAGGTGTAGTATTCATACTTCTAGTGATTTTTCTTGTACAAACAAACACAAAACTTTTTGGTTCAAAACCCTCTTTGTCACAACACACCTGCGCTAATTGTTCAATTTTTCACATGGACTCATCACCATGTTTTCGAGGAGAACATAACTTAGAGGGGTTTTCATAATTAACAGCATCAACATCTTCATTTTTGTTTGATTTTCCTTTTGCCTTTGTAGGTGTACTAAAGCACTTGTCAGATAGGGATTGGTCCATGGTTGTCTCAGTGTAACAGGGAGCTACATTCACAACCCCATCATCACCGATACAAGTACTTACAGGTGTATTTGCTTCCTGAAGCTCTTTATCCTTTGACTCAGCCTTGTGAACATCGTCAACTTCAGATTTTACTGGAGCCTTACACTTCCTACGAGTTTTAGGAGGAGGGTTTGGCCAATACTGAGTTGGCCCTAATTTACATTTGACCAAAAACTCATCCCAAGATTTACAACTAAGAGACAGTTGATGCTGGATAAAAAATTTAATTAGACCATGATGGAACATACTCCTATCAGGATTACCTATGGTAGTTTGTACTAAATGTGCCATTTTCTTCAAACTTTGCAATAGGTAAAATGGGAGATTAAGTTTAAAGCCTTTCAATGCTAATAGTAGTCGCAGATGATAATAATGCAAATGAGAGAATCGACCATCACATGATACATACCTGACTAAGATTTCATAGAATTCTCACCATTCTGGCTTTAAAAACTTAACCAAAAACTCAATTTTCAACTTTGCACTAGCCAGTAAGGGCAACATCAAAGACTGGCATTTCTTCTTATTCACTTTCCCACCTTTAAACGATCACTCTCCAGTTTGAGGAATCTTCGTAGCTTCTGCAATTTTATCTTCATCAATGATAAACTTGAAATCTCTAATCTAAGCTACATTTTCCTTAAAACTCATAGCAAGTTGTTTAGTAACCTCCACGTTATGGCCACAAAAACATCTGAAAAACTGACCCCATCCAATCTTTTCAAATAACAGAGAAGCTTTCTCATCGGCTTCAACAAACTCAGGTCCTGAAATTTCAAATCCACTAAGTGGAGCCATTTTTTCCTCACTCCTACTCTGGTTATGGATTGAAATGAATGAAGTCGTGAAAATGGAAGGAATAGGAACCCAGGTATAAGAAATTACGCGAAATGTCAAATCTTCACATGCTTCATACCTGACAGAGATGAGAACTCCAATTTTGGCCATTTTAACCAAATTTGGAGATGATGAACACAACAACCAGTGTTTTCACTATGATAAATGAATGGACTAGTCATGATTAACTGGAATTCTTCAGAAAGAAGAATGAAAAATACATTTCAAACTCTAACTAATCCTTCATATCGAAAATCATTCGATTCAGGGATTACAAATCAAAACATTTATAACATTAAATCTGGAATCATGAGCTCATACAACATCATGAATGGAATGGTTATCAGTCATATTTAACATTAAATTCTACTGATACGATTTCATTATTACACTCACAGTTGTCAATTAATTTGATAAGGGTTAACCAAATCTTCATACCAATGCAACAGTCCTGGTAACATATGTTGTCTATTAGCCATATGAGTCATGTATTTTCATAAAAACTGTCAATTGATAATCACCCTAGATTACACGTGGAAGGCAGTCGTGTTTATTAACATGATGATGTAGAGTTATATTAATATTTTTTAATGTTCTTAAAATGAAACTAACTAATGATCCGTATTGACACTCAAACCATATATATACATGTAGTTTCATTTCAAAATATAGTTTTAAAACTTTATGAAATCCTAACCATTTATGTCCCAAAACCAGATTCGATAGGATATAAAGCTTATAAAACTATTATGGTTATATTTATATGACACATGAAAATTTAAAAATAATATTCATTTATTTCCACTCTTGCTAGTTATATATATACAATTTTTACAAAGCAATGATATGATATTAAAGATTAAGTTATATGTGAAATGTGAACTTTAGGTTTAATGAAAATATTTTTTAATTAATAAATTACCTTTAGTTCTAGGGATTTTAAGAACTTATAATATCTTATCAATACTCAAGCTCCAAACAAATTCAAAATGTGTCTTCTTTAAAAACTAATTAGCATACTATACTTTTAAATCTCTTAAATGAAGGTATATAATCAGATGAATTAATTAACGATAAAATTGATCATATATAAAAATTTATGAGACTGACAGCTGCTAATTTATCAAATTTATGAAAGTGTTTTTAGAAATTATGATATGACTCGTAACTCTTCTTCCATTGAGAGTACCTTCAGAATCGAGGATTCTGAAGGCACTCTTTTATAATCTTTAAAAATTAAATCATAAAAAAGAGCTGGTTCATTTTTTGTCTCAACGAAAAATGAAGGGGTTGTTGCTGACTGCCAACAGATCCCAAGTAGAAATCAATTTTTCGGAGGTCCGAAAAGACATTGAAAATGGGTACTCAGCCTGAAGTTACCACAATGACCTAGAAAATGGTTTTGAAGGATGTAGATGAGGATCTAATACATATGGCCTCATTGGGTATCACAACTTCACAGGTAAATGCCTACAATGTTAGTAAGCTAAAAGGAGCAGTTGATCAATATAAAGATAAAATGGCACAAATGAAGGAAACGTTAAGGAAGGAAGAGAGAGTAGGCCGAGAAGCAAACAGAAAGTATGATGTTACTTTATCGGACTTAGAGAAACTTCATCATGATTATCAAATTTTAGAGGCATAAAATGATTATTTGAAATTGTCAAATACTATCCTTTGTGGAGAAAAGAAGGATCCAGAAAGTAAGATGGCAGAGATGAAAATACAAAGGTTTGCAGCATGCTCTCTTGCTCAAGAATAAGATATATCAGGTGTAGGTGAAACTAGAAGATGAGTTCTATAGGATGAAGCACGTAGAAGCTAGATTATAGGAAATCCTAGTGATATCCATTGAATTCAAAACGAGGACCTAATAAATTGTAGAAACCATACAAGGTCAATTTACCTGGTTGGAAACTAATAAAGAAATTATGGAAAATGCACCTATGAAAAGTCTAGAAAGGTTACAGAATGAGTATGATATCATAAATTTTAATAACAAAGTTGTTGATAAACTAATATTTTTGGTCAAGAAACCTATGGAGAAATGCACAAAATTCTACAAAAAAGTGCTGACAACCCACAACAGATGCCATACATTTTCAGCAAAAATGCTGCAGGAGTTTTCATCTTAGGTGGAACATTTGAAGTACCTGTATGATAGGCTACAAGAGGATGAAATTCATATATAGTTGGTTAAAGGCCTAAATGAAAATGTGATAAAACGTTTGGTGGCTCAAGGTGCAGTCAGTAATTGCCTGCTGGAAGATCAACCTAGAGTAACTACACCAAGGGTGGTAGACATAAAATCTCAGTTGTCTAAACACGAGGTCACAATTAGATTTTGGAACCAACCGATTTCGACACCATAGATGTAGATGTTCTGGCATGGAAGCAGTTCATGAATGAGTCGAATGGGCCCACTTGATTTTTTTTGTCTTATTCACATGTGGAGATTTTCTATATAGATAATCTTGTATCTATTCTATTTTTTTAGTGAGCACACTAAAAGACGATTTTTTTGTAACTAAAAGTTGGAAAATCCCAAAGGGTGGGGATAACCAAAGGTCATCTTATAAATAGATAAGTATAGGTAGAATAGAATAGAGAGATTGTTAGAATAATCAACCCATAGTATTTACCCACTTAGACATTAATTCATTTATTTTGTCTTATTTGCCTAGTCCATGAGTCCCACCATGTGCAAGTTGCTAATTGCCTATCCATAGAGGTCAAACTTTCCATTATTGACTCATGGAGCGCTTTGGAAAGCCTTAGGAATCAACTATGCTTTATTCCTGGCCTCCTAGGCACCCATCTTCTTTTTCTGCTTTATTCCCTGCTTTTTCAGTGTTTTCAGGCACATAGAAAAACAAGACTAGGTGAGGTGAATCAGCTTTGTTGCCTCTTCCTCCTCCACTCTTTCCTCCATGAAAAAGCATGTATGAGCTGCCATTTGACCACTCTTTAGCTTGCCCATGCGCCCTTGCTAATTCGTGGGGTCCTTGATAGATTTGGGATCAGCTTTTTACACCTATGGGGGATTTGCCTATTTTGGGTAAGCCTGCTTTATGCTAGATTTGGATGCTTCCTTATGCATTTGATTTTCTCATGTATTCTATATATTCAGTAGCCTATGTTATTACAGGGTTGGCTATTGTACACTCAGTTAATATGATTTTGTGTTACAGCTCCATATTCAGTCTCCATTGTTGATAATTTTGCATGATCAATTGTTAATTGTTGTGGGTGAAATTAATCTACTGCAGGCCTGAATTTCTACATGGTATCAGAGCCATTATAGTTTTTTACTGTCCTTCAAAAATTGTTTTGCAGATTCGACATCAAGACTGGGAGCCTTCTACTGACAGCCGGGACAGATTTTCTAAAGCTATGGATTCACAGAAAACTATCCTCACTCCCTTCAACTTTTTTGAATGGAAAGAAGAGATGGAGATCTTGTTGAGAGAAAAAGGCCTCTACAGGGTGACTATGGCTACAGAATCAGAGCCCAATGCTGCTGCAGAGAAGATCAAATGGCACAATCGGAGAGATGAGGCCTATGGCCTCCTATGTCTCAGTATTTCCCGAGACCTCCTTTTCCATCTCGATGGATTGACTTCACCGGATCAAGTATGGGAGAAAATTTCTGAACTCTTTGGAAAGACAGATGAGATGAGGGGACACCAGATCGAAAATGAGCTGATCTCCCTGAGTCCCAGTAATTTTGAATCCCTGCAGCTATATTTCTCCAAGTTCAAAGCACTAGTTTTGCAGCTGAAACAATGTGGTATTGAAAATAAAGATGAGCAGCTCGTATTGTCCATCCTCTCGAAGCTAGGGACTGAGTACTCAGTCTTTGTTTCGACCTTGTATGCCACAAAACTCACAGCTCGAACCTGGAAGATGCCTAGCCTTGCAGATTTCATGGAATCTCTCACACATGAACAAGAGAAGCTGGTGATGATGGGCACCATCAAACCTTCCAAATACCAAGC
>LPNX011190616.1:89061-159993 GCA_001517045.1 Pseudotsuga menziesii | reverse complement strand
CAGCTCCATATTCAGTCTCCATTGTTGATAATTTTGCATGATCAATTGTTAATTGTTGTGGGTGAAATTAATCTACTGCAGGCCTGAATTTCTACAGAGATGACTTTTT
Source organism: Pseudotsuga menziesii (assembly GCA_001517045.1). NCBI lineage: Eukaryota > Viridiplantae > Streptophyta > Pinopsida > Pinales > Pinaceae > Pseudotsuga > Pseudotsuga menziesii. Next base: position 159,884 of record LPNX011190616.1, on the reverse strand, counting down.
TTAGTTCCCATACGTTGAATATTTTTGTAAGGATAACTATTTCTTTTATAATAAAGAGGACTGAAATTTTACTGGAGAGAGGACTTTATGATTTGCAGAGTATGTTGTGTAGATCACTGAATGATGAATTGTTTATGTTTTAGCATGCTGTTCAAATTGTGAGATCGTTCTAAACCTGCTGAACTATTTCTGTGTTATGAATGATTTCATGTTATGTTACAACTTTTATGCAATTTATGAATGTTGAATGTCTTAACTTAACAAATCTACCTTTGTGTTATTTTTTCTGTTGTATCAAGGTATTCATATTTTAATGGCTATCTGTAAAATTCAGTGTGCAAATAATACAATACATCATTAATCCTAAATATAATTCTGCTTCCTGGCGATAGTTTAGATTAGATTAGAGTAAAGTAGTTGTTTTTTGTTTTTGGTGATTGAAGGGGCAGTTGATTCATGTAAGGCGAGATCTAAGACCTTTCTTAGCTCACTATGCGGTTAACTGCTTATGAGGTTCTTGTTTTGACAATCACCAACATTTAGTTTAGGCACTTGTATATCATTTATAAAACTTAAAAAATTACATAAATGGTGGATCGGGCCACAACCGATAAAATAGACTTAAAGTTTTCTTTAATTCTATGGTAGCTGGGCTGCTCAGCCGGAAGGATTTCCCATACCAAACAATAAATGATTTAATCAAGAATGGTTATTGGGGAGAATCTCTACTGTCAGTACTTGAAATGTTTTCAAGCATCAATAGTTTTGGAGCTAGAAGGAGGGTCACCAATGCATGGCTAGTCGAGGAAATATGTTTACCCAAAATTATTCCACCAATGATAACCTAGAAACTAGTGTTTCTAAAGAACGAGTAAACCATGAAACTACAGAACACCTTTACCAGGTCCCTTTTGAAGTAGTTGATCATTTTAATAGATAATCAAGGTCGTATGCGAAGAAGCTTAGAGGATTGTAGCAATCCTTGATTTGCCAAGAGTGCGAGCCTCTAGAAAAGCACCCACTTACACAGAAGATTTAGTTTTGGTAGGAAATTTGGAAGAATTGGTAGAATTTTCCTTACAATACATTGTTCAACTGCTTGATCAGTTGGGACTGAAATCCCCGTACTATTCACTTTTTCAGTCTCTTTTTCAGTCTCCACCTCAATCTCCTCCACGAATCATGGCTGGAAATGCACCCCCGAATGCTAATGCGAATCAGCCTAATCCACCATTACTTGCTTGGAGAGCTAGAACACCACTCAACGTGGATCCTACATTGGATGCCTCGCCTCATAATGATGATAAGTCATTTCCTAAGTTTGATCTGGGAGAATGCATTTTTGTGGATGATCACTTACAAAGAATTTTCTTGGCCCTAGAGCTTTTAGCAGTTGAGAATGATAATGTAGTATGCAAACTGTTTCCATATACATTCAAATCTAAAGCAACATCATGGTATTTCAGATTATAGGCAAGTTCAATCATGATCTGGGAAACTTTTGAAAGATTGTTTAAAAGCAAGTTTGGTAGCCAAAGAAACACTGTCACTCTGATGAAATAATTACTTTCTATATAGATGGATAAGAAAAAGAAGGTGCAAGATTTTAGTCAGAAGTTTGTTGCACATCTAAATAATTTTAGTGCTGCCATAAAACCGTCTGAAGAAACTTTAATGGAATATTACATTTCAATAGTTTCCCCTGACATAGAAATGTTTGTTAAAAGGTCAGTAAATCCGTATTTGGTCGAAACATATGAAGAAGCCATAAAAGTAGAGGCTGAGCTTGAAATTATAAACAAGCATTCTATAGAGCCAGATACAAGGACTTCCAGTAGTAAGAAACCTTTGTTGTTGATTAGACCAAAAGATGAACATTCGCATGAATTAGAAAGTGTGGTCAAAATGGTACAAAAGTTATCCAACAAAATTGTTGCCTTAGAAAAAGATAAAGAATCTAATTCAGTAAAAAAAAATAGTATAAACCATTCTTCAAGAAAAGATTTGAAAGTGGTCCATCCCAACCACCTATACACAGTCCTTCTGTTTTGAATTTTATTGAAGTTGGAATGGATAATTTTTTCACTTTTCATCAAAAACCCCATTCCAAAAATAACTATCCACAATGGATAAATTCTATGACTTTGGTTATGAACCAAGTCCTAGTCACTCAAATAAACGAACCCAAAGTAAAAGAAGAAAGGGAAAATCATCCAATGGAACCATAGGAAACAACAATGGTATTGTGGGATTGTGCATGTATGTTGGGGTTACAAGATGAAGAGCCTACTGAGGAAATACAACTTTCAGCGGTCACTGTCACAACAAGAAGCAAGGGGCCAATAATGGATGAAAGTATATTGCTTCCTAAGATCAGAAAGATTCAAGAGAGTATGAAGAAAATAAGAACTAAAACTCAAACCCCACCTGTACTTGATCTAGTCATAAAAAATAAAAATGCTCCCCCAATCAGTAAACCTTTGAAGGTTGCAGAAAGTAAGGTAGACAATATCAAGAAAAGTTCAGTAGAGTGTGACATGGGATATGATATAATAGAGGATATTAAGAAAACCAAGGAAAATATTTCTTTGCTTGAAATGTGTAACCTACCCCAATAGAGAAAAAACCATTTGGAGGCCTTTGATCCATAAGCCAGTAAAACCCAAGATGATACTCAATCAGAGGAAGAAATCAGTGAAGCAAGCATTGAGGGAAAATCCAAATCCAAAACATTACCTTTTCTACTTACTTTTGAGATCTTTAATCATAATGTACACAACTGTTTGGCAGATTCTAGAGAATCTTCTAATGTTATGCCTTTTTCAGTCTATAAAAAGATAAATGGTCAATCCATGCCTTCTTCAGGTAAAATCATCCAGTTTGATAGAACAACAGTGAAGGTGGTGAGAGAGATGAAGGATGTTTTGATATGATTAGCTGCAGATGAAAGAGTTTTCCAATTTATAGAAATCATGGTTGTTAACCCAAAAAATCCCTCACTAATCTCTCTATGACCTACACCACCCAAGGACACCACTCCACGACCCTCCATTAGACCCCCACTCCCCAAAAAATGCTTAAGGATGAAGAAAAGGGCTTAAAAACCCCAAAAAGGAGCTTAAAATACTCTCCTAGGAGCTAAAGCCTCCAAAAAGGGGCTAAAACCCTAAAAAAGAGCTAAAATTAGGGCAGAAGGGGCTAAAATCCCAAAAAGGGGCTAAAGCCTTGACCAAGGGATTAAAACCCTAAAACCCCAAAAAATCTATAAAAGAAGGGTGGGGGGTCACTTTCAAAACACTTCTCCCTTGCATACTGTTATGCTTCCCGTGGATGACTTCAAACTCTTTGTCTCTCAAGCCACCCACACTCCCTCTCCTCCATCTCCAATGAGGCATAGCTCACCCATCCAAGAGAGGTGCTTCCACAAGCTAGGGCATGGTGGCACATTTCCACCCAAAGAGAAGGTATAACTTGTCTTTCTTGCATTTGCTTCTTAGTTTTCTTTTCTTTCTAACCCATGTTTTCATTTACAGGTTTATGTTTAACATTGTTTTGCAGGTATTTCGATTTTCTGTAGTTTAGTCATTGTTTGCAGGTCTTCAGAAGCGAAACCCTAACCTTTGTTTGCAGAGGGGTTCACCATTGTTTCTCTTCCATGTTTGCTTTGCTTTGTTTTCCTTACTGTCCTTTACATTCCGTTTTGATTTTCAACATTTATCCATGCTGGAACCTACCCTTCTGTCCTATAGACAGAAGGGATCCATTCCTACCATTGTAGAAGGGAGAAATCCCTGCTACAGAACTGGCGACCATACCAGGTCGATCCCACAGGATCCTTGGGCCAAATTTTTAAAATTTCAAGTTTTTTAAGTTTTTCCCTAGTTTTTCAAATTTCATGTTAAATTCAGTTTATTTCGAGTTATTAGCGCACTGCTAAAGCCTCTGCTAGGCACATCCGAGTCAGTGTGTCCACAGTACAGGTTACTGTCAGCCGGATTCGACTCTGGATCTCAAAAAACCCCAAATTCAGGGTAGGTCTCTCTTATCGGGCTTGAACATGAGGTGAGGGCGCACTTAGTGGCTAAACAGGCATTCCAAGGATGCACTTAATGCCCTGATAAGTGTGACTTCACTCAGAAACATAGATCGTGACTGTTTGTGGATTCTGTGCAACCCCTCGCCTGTTTCCAAAAAAATCTTGCGCCCCCCTCGCGAGATTTGATCAGAAATGTGTGGCCTGTCAAACAGAGCTTCAATTTCAGTTTAATAGGAGTTAAATTTTAGTTTCATGGTGACTGTCAGTGCATCTCAGCCGCCTTTGTCCAACACTGCAATTCAATTTCAATTCCTGTTTTAATTTCCTATAATTTCTTTTATAAAGAATGTGTAAATTCCAAGTAAATTTTAATGGCTTAATCAAATGAATGTAGCTTAACTAAATTCAAATTAAAACTAACTTTCTTGCTCAGCCTTCCTCTACCCAGTAAACACCCTCCTGGGTATTTTTGGATACGACGAAGGGTAAGCTCGTATAGATATAGGCACTCCACTAATATTGTTCCAAACCATTAAAACCAGATGACCTGGAAGGTATAGGGGGTAGAGAAGGAGGGCTTCTCACGCTGCTAAGCGTCCTCCCTGTTGACCAACCTTGCATCTGGGAGGTGACCTGAGGATCTACGGATGGACTTAGTCATGTTGTGTTGAGAGTCCAACACCTTATTTTGGTTGAAGAGGAATATCAGTGTGAGGTAGTCATCTAATTAGGCCATCAACATTCAGGGTTAAAAACTATATTTGTTCACAATTTTTTATTATCCAATGCTTGCATACACAAACACAATATGATGAATTCATAAACCATTTGCAGCTACCAAATACCAAAAAAACAAACAAATAAATACACCATACAAAGTAATTAACCAAACTTAGTTCATGACGCTGAGAGAGCCTTAAAATTTCCCAATTTACACTAAGTACAAACAAATCTGTAGTCTTTGAGGACATAAGTCCCTCACTGCTTCAATTGTGGGAAGTACTTGGTCTTTGCCCAGAAACACATTGTGGGGAGTACCATAGGAACCCCAAAGTAGTTGGTCGCTGAGAGGAATTGCCAAGTGAAACGGGCAACGACCTCTTCCGATTGAGTGGAAACACCTAGGAGGAAAAATCCAAGCGTTGTCTTCTGACAGTCTTGGTGGCCGAGTGACCACCTACATCTAATAGGAAGCCATTGAAACTAGGGTCCAAATATCATTCCCATCAGTTTGATAAACAACTAACACAATTGATCCCTCACGCTCTTCCTCATGCCTAAGAGGCGAACCACCAGAATTTGGAACACTCAATTGATACAGTCGAAACTGCTCTTAGCGATCTCCCACACCATCAAAAGTCCAAACAGCCTTTGATTCTGATTCAGACTCATATCAGTTTGAACCAGAACTACATATTGCACCATCAAGCCCCATGGCTGGTGCCAATCCAGATCCATTTTTCGGCCCAACCTTAGCAAGTGGACCCATGTATACACCACAACCTATCACCAATAACCTTGCAGGTGGCCCAAGCACAGTCATCCAGACTGTCATTAGTCAGCTTCCACCACCTATAGTGGCTAGACAAGATGTCCCACTTGCAACACACGGGGGCAGTGGCCCTTACACACACACTACCCCTCCTGCCACATAGGGGGCCAGTGGACCATCCACTTACATTTCCCCTACTGTCATACATGGGGGCAATGTCCCCGCCACCCATACTATTTCCCCCACAACGCTTGGGGGAATTGACCCATCCGCAATGGTGCCACCACAAGTACCCTCAGCTGTGCAGATGTATTATGCACTTGCAAACCCCACCACCATTGCAGCCCCATCCCACATCAACTTGGGTCCAAACCTGCCTTTCATGGCTCGTCTTAACTTGCCTGATTTGGCACGGTTAGCAAACGACCCCATCCGCCACCAAGCTTTCTGGCCTCTCATGCCAACCAAGTTGCCTTTAGACATTCCCAAGTTTGAAGGAAAATCAGGGGATTGTCCCCAAAATCACATAATGACATTCCATCTATGGTGCTCATTAAAAAACATCGTATACAATTCCATCAGACTGAGGCTATTCCAACGCATCCTCACAGGTGTTGCAGCCAAATGGTACATTGAGCTACCGCAGGCCAAATACCTGGAATTCAACTCCCTAGCCTTCATTTTCCTATAGTATTTCCAACTCCTCGTTAGATATGATGAGGGGGTGGAGATCCTATTATCCTGCAGTCAAAACACTGCCACTTATATAACCGACCATATCCATGAGTGGCAGCGACGCCATAGCCTATGCAAAATCCAACTTGACGACAAGATCTTCTTGTATTGGTTCCTTAAGACCTTGCTCCCACCCATAGCAAAGGACGTTGCATCCGAATGTCCTCAATCCGAAGAAGAGGCCATATTGAAAGCTCAACAGTTTCACCTCATTTACGCTCAGTCTGGATATCTATACACCGTCACTCTAGATGTTCCCTATCTGAGTACCTCCTACTGCGATGCATCGGGGGCATCCCATGTTGCATATGGCATCATAGGATTGGTCTCCCAATAGCCACAATACCGACTGACCCCACCTACAGTTCCATGACAACCAAGAAACACTACTAATGTTTCTTACCAAAACCAAGCTCCGAACTACACAAGAATGATGTCTTAGTCTGGAGCAACAACTTCCTATGCACAACCTACACCACCACAACAGACTCAGGCCATGGCTTGGCCAACACAGCAGTATGTGGAGAAAATTCCCACATTTGTGGCACCGCCACCTCCACAAATATACTATGCACCGCCAGTGAAAATAGTTCAAGCCCCCGCCCCTGCTCCACCTGCTTCGTTGGGACAAGTGTTCACACAACAAAACTGTCCCAACCAGTGTGCCCCCAAAAATCAACAAGGGCAAGCTAGAAATAATCGGCCATGAAACCAAGGCAACAACCAGCTGCAGGGAGGTGGTCAACAACCAAACCCTCCCAACAATGTCGCGACAAATTGACCAGCTCAAACCCCCCCACGACCAAATGTACCAAGATGCAACACCCCGTTGCGCACGAACTAACCGTGCACATTTTGTGATGTTTAATGGAACTACACATTCGAGTGTCCCCTCATGGGTTAAGCTAAGCAGGCCATTCAGAACGAGGTTCAACAGGCCGACAACACTGTGAGTCAAGCCCAACCTAACCCAGCACCACAAGGACCTCCTCCTATGGTGCTTCAAAACCCACTCCTTGTCCAAGGGTTGGTGGCAACTGCACCCCCTCCCCAACCCAATCCCAATGCTCTGAGGGCACCTCCCATGGACGAAATAGGTGTTCACCACCTGCTAGCCATGGCAATTGAAGAATTCAACTTGCAAACTCAAGGGAATTAGTACGGTATGACCACCGAACCTGCTGACACATCAGCAGCCTCAACATCCAAAACAGTCAACCTACCTCTTTAGTTACCCCCATTCTCACGTCCCCTCATACGCAGGATTTCCAATAATTCCATGGCTAGAGCCGCAGTCAGCTATAGCATTGTGGATAATTTGGCCCAAACGCCAACTACCATGTCTGCTCTTGAGGTACTTAAAACATGCCCAACGCAGTGCAAAGCCTTACTAGCTGCCTTTGGGGAAATAGACCCCTCTGAATCCAAGTTGATCACATTCGAAATGGAGAATGAATAACCACGCATACCATCCACCATCGCCTTCCAAATCTCGGTATCTATCCGGAACTTGGTTGTGCACCGGTGCATAGTGGATGAGGGGGAATTCACGTGCATTATGTCTACCTTGGTTTGGCAGAAAATTGGATCACCAATTCTGCAACCATCCTCCACAACTCTGCGGGCTTACGATGGACATCCCACTAAAGCCTAAGGAATCCTCCCCCATGTCCCCATTGCATTAGTGGGTAGATAGTGCTGATTGACATAGAAGTCGTCAACGCTCAACTAGACTACAACCTTCTCCTCGGGAGAAGTTATATGTATGCCATGTGAGCTGTTGCGTTAACTGTCTTTCATATCATGATGTTCCCCCATGAAGGGAATATTGTGATGGTTGATCAACTCACTTATCATGATTCAAAAGGGTTAACAACACCCGCCAATGTTACCCCTACTATCACCACCATTGAGCCGCAAGGGACGACCACACACGCCAATGTCATCCTTGTAATCAACACCATGGTTGAAAACACACCAGCCTACCCATTGTTAAATGTGGGCCTTGGGTTGTTTGTCAATACCACCATGATGGATCCTTTCCCATTAGTGTCACCATCACATACACAAATTGAAACTACGGACTTGTGCATGGTCTCATCAAGCACCGCTGCACTCAAACAACAACGGCAACCGCAGCCCCAACCACAACCACAACATTGTCTACAGCTGCAACATCACCTGAAGCAGTAGCATTACGCATAGCTGCAACCACAACTACATCCTCACATGCAACCAGTAGGGAGTTATCTAGGCTCATCTCCAGTCCATACGATTCTCTTCCTCTGTTCCCCACCCGGTGTTATGAGCAAGATGGTAATGGCCACCTTAATCCTACCCAACTTTACATTGAGAATTTCGGTGTGGTATCTTGATCCACCAGCTCAACCACCAATTCCTTAAGTTGTCTTAACCCCGGTGCAACCCATTGTGGTCGAGTCTCACCCTCCACCCAGCCCGCAAAATCCAATCACCACACCTACACCTGCACCGCCCCACCCAAAAAGGGCCAGGGGCAAGAATGCCAAAACTACCATAGAACCTCGATCGATCTTGCCTTGCACTATTTGTGAGCAACAGGGCCATCCAACTCAGAATTTCCCTGAGATTCCAATGATCCATGTGCGTTTGGACACCATGGATACAAATGAAAACCTCCTTGTCGTTGAGCTTCCAATCGCACTAGTAGTAAGAAACAAGGCATTGAGAACAAACCATGCTTGTGCCCTATACGGCTTGTATGGACATTACTCTTTACCATTTCCAAGACTTACCTGAATTTCGAATGGCTCTCGTTGACCTTCGTCAACATTCCCTTGAGTCTGAGATCACCTTGATCGAAGAATTACACCCCCCATTTCCTTCTTCAGACACCATGTCCATTTACATGATGTCTAGTTCAACTGATCCGCTTGTCTCCACCTCCAACAATGGTCCATCAAACCTATCTCTTTCGTTGTTTTCGCACCCACAGCTCCATCCGTAGCCGCAACCTCAGTTACCAAGGAAATAGTGGGGTTCATTCCCGATCAACATTATCCTTTTCCTTTTCCTTTTCCCACCATCCGGTATCGTGAGTAATTCTATCTTGGCAACCCGTAATCTACATGATTTCACATTGGGAGATCCTGTGTGGTACCTTGAACCACCTACCATACCTTTGAGGCCCCAAGATGTGTTGACTCATGTCCAGCCAATTGATATGATGTTACAACTACCTCCAGGTCCATTAAAGACTCCTCTTGTCTCCAGGCCTTCCCCTCTTCCTCCAACAGAGACTGGGGGCAAGGCCACCAAAACCAAAACCAGTACCATTTACATGATCTCTAGCACCAGTTTCCCTTCTATCTCATCGACCGTGGAAGACCCACCTGATCTATCCGACACCACTTACCTGATGACAGAGATATATGTAAGACCGCCTTTGGTTTTACCCCATTTCCTTTAAACCATAGTGTGGAATCGGTTCTTCCCGTAAAAGAACAAATTTCATCACCCCACCTTACCAATGACCTTCGTCTCGGCAAGGGGGCATACCTCTTCGCTGAATCAGATGGTCGACTCTTGAAGAAGCCGTGCAATGGGCTCCACCTCAAGAGAGCCTATGCCTAATATCACCACTATGAGTCCCTTATAGTGTAGTTTTCTCCTTTTTTGTTTTGTAACGTTTTTACCACAAATAAGGGGCAACACCATTAGCTACTACTCCAAAGTCACCCAGAATGAGTTCGAGACACCTCTCACATCTCCAGACTCAAACCTCTATCTCCTTATGGGACCATCATCTCATGTTTAGCAAATTAATTTTGGGACCATTTCCCACAAGTCACCTTGATTTACGAGCCATGACATGAAGATGCGAGTGTCTACAAACCTGTACTTGTATCACACTCCCCTACCACTAATCATGCGATTTTTCAGGTCGCCGCCAATTAAGGAATGTAATTTTTAGTTTTTGTTTTGTATTTTTAACACATAGTTGTATTTTCTATTCACTGCACCTTGCGCGGACCTCTCGACCACTGTCCACAAAACGATTTCTTATTTTGCATGTATTTGGAATATAAGTGCCCTCGGACTGCACTCACATCGCATGTAGTCAAGTTTGTTCACCGCAACACACACACACGCTCTTCTGACCTCTGTCTGAAATCCACCTCTGTTTGCGTGCCTTCTGCCGCACCGACTCGCGAGCCTCTGCCACGATCTATCCCATGCATGTATTGGTATGTTTGAGAGCCTTTTGCTCTGTCCATACTACGTGGATGACCTTTGGACCTCTGTCCATCGTCTCGACATGGGGCTCCACTTGTGCCACCACAATTGGTTGACCACACTAGAGTTTTGTTTAAGCTCTTTTCTGACTCCTTAAAACAATGAAAAGATAGCCAAGCGCAGTTACTTCCTTTCCCACTTAAAGGATAGGAAAGGGCATCTACATTGTCCCGTTTATTTCCTTTTGCAGACCATGTAGACCATCAATTGAAAAGGACCTCATTGGCACACTCAAGCTAATATCATTCTCCTCTGCATACTTTTATGATTTCTCGGGTAGAGGGGCCACACTTTCTGAAAAGGCTCACCACGGGTTGTCATTAAGCTCTTTTCTAGCCTTCTCATCAAGAAAAGATTGCCGAGCAAACTTGGTTTTGTTCATGCTCGTAAAGGTATCTGAATGACCGTCCAGTCAGTATAGGTTTAACCTTTTTCGACTTGATTGGACTACCAATGGAAAAGAAGTATCTCATCCCCTCCAGGATGGGCGGGCTCTCCTATGTATACTTTTATCATTTTTCGGGCATAGGATACAACCAATGAAAAAGAGCCCCCATTGGAGTCTTCTTCATTCTTTTAGACTCTCTAAAATTGAAAGCTCGTCAAAAATCCACAAGATCGTACCATAACGGTGTCCCTAGACACCACCCCACAGAAAACAGTTTAGCAGCATTCTCCCATTGGGTTGCCTTTGTTCAGAGTACTCTGCAATGTGTCTTCCTTGAATCCCATCAATTTCAAAAGTGTCTACCTCCTCCAAGCATTTCCCATCTGTAATGACATTCCCGGTATTACAGCTATGATCCCATTCCCATGAGTCAAGTTTCATTTGCTTCTTGGTCTGCCCTGCCGTCATACTCTGAACAAAGGAATTTTGAGTCCACCACACTCCTCCTACCCATGTTCAATTATTTTCCTCCCCTCCCTCCCCCCCCATTCATTGGGTCAGTCTGCAGATTGTCTCACACCTTTCGGTTATCTCCCTCGTGCTCTTGGTCAAGGAAACATCATTGCCTTGACTAGAAGAAGGTCTCCCTTTGTCAACAACAACGCATATGATCCGAAGGACAGACCGAAAGGTCTCTCTATCCTGGTTTCATTAACCTCATTGATGAATTCCTTGGACCACTTGAGAGGAGTCCTTAGTGCCTCTCGGGATGGTTGTTTCTCATGTGCTAGACTCCAACTATATCATCGCACCGTTGAGATTCGTACAGGGTTTGGTCTGCATAGTACTTGGTCGAAGACCCCGAATGGCACCTGACTCTAGCACATTGATAAGTCTACTTGAGGGACCTAAACAGGTTATGTCCCTTGTGATTTCCAGGTTGCATTGGAGACAGTGTTTAGAAGTCCCAAGAGTGCTTCTATATAGATTTATGATTGATGCAACATACTTATACCACAGAGACTCTGACTCTCAATCATTAAGTCCATACAGCTATGTACTATCCCAGATCCAGCAGGTTGTTAGTCATGAAGATATAACATTCCATGAGAATGCCATGGGTCCAATGTACCAGATCAGTATTCTATTTAGCCTCACATTGAGGCAACCAACATTATATCATCAGTTGTATATGATCGGCTCTTATATTTTAGAGCATAGATTAAATTATTCTTTTGACATTGTCACGAGCATGGGGATGCCCACCTCGTCCATATACATGTCACACATTATTTGTATCTCACCCATTGATGGGAACCATATTAATACAAAAACCAAAATCCACCATGCCCTAGCCTCGGAAGCATCACCTCACCGCAGCAAATCCTATGATGTCTGTCGGACATACGATGAGTTCCTGCCCTCACACATCAAGGTGCAATCTGTTAACCCAAAAAATCCCTCATTAAGCTCTTTATGACCTACACCGCCCAAGGACACCACTCCATGACCCTCCGTTAGACCTCCACGGCTGCACGCAACTCTGGTTGTCACAATGTATACAAGTAGCATCCATCTGGAGATCAAATAAATCAGACAGTAGCTTCCGCAGCCATACTGCCTCACAACTAGTTGAACAAGTTGCGACATACTATGCTTTAGCTGTACTCACTACCACATAGGATTACTTCCTACTAAACCAAGAGATCACTCCTGATCCCATACTGAAGCAACACCCTGAAGTGCTCTTCTTATCGATGGCACTGCCTGCCCAATATGAATCAACATAACCCTCCAGGTTAATCTTTCTATTCACCTTGTACTTGAGCCCATAATCAATTGTACCCCTCAAGTACCTCAGAATATGCTTTGCAGCAATCAAGTAAACATGTCTTGGATCTATCAAGAACTGGCTCAAGGTGTTCACAACAAAGAAAATATATGGTCTCGTGTTCGTCAGATATATCAAAGACCCAATCATCTGATGATACATCATAGAATCAACTGTGTCTAATGAAGCATCACTCAATAGCTTTAGGTTCGATGCCATAGGTGTGGCCATAGCCTTGCAGTTCATCATCCCGAACCTCTTCAGGATCTCTACTGCATACTTCCCTTGTCTGAGGGAGATTCCATTCACATTCTTCCACACCTCCATGCCTAGAAAATAGTGCATCATTCCTAAGTCCTTCATTTCGAACTCGACATCAAGCTTTCTCTTCGTATCAGCAATCAACCCATCCATACCTGTTACAAACAGATCATCTACATACAGTAGAAGCATCACTGAGTTGCCATCTTCAACCTTGTAGTAAATGTTGGAATCTTCTTTACTCTTGGTAAAGCCTAAATTGGATAGAAAGTTGTCAATTCTATCGTACCATGTCCTGGGTTCCTATTTCAAACCGTATAGGGCTTTCTTCAGTCTGCGCACATGAGACTTTCTGTCATGTGTCTCAAAACCGAGTGGCTGTTCTACATATACTTCTTCTTCTACTACACCATTCAAGAAAGCAGTCTTGACATCCATTTGGTGTATTTTCCATTTCATTATTGCAGCCAAAGCAAGTACCGATCTGCTGGAAGTGTATCTGGCTACAGGAGAAAAGGTTTCTTCATAATCTATTCTTTCCTTCTGTGAGAAGCCATGAGACACAAATCTTTCCTTATATTTCTCTATGCTACCGTCTGCAGCATGCTTGATCTTGTAGATCCATTTGGAAGTTACAACTGACTTCCCTTCTGGTCTTGGGACAACATCTCAAACATCGTTCTTCATGATTAATTGATATTCTTCAATCATCGCATCCTTCCATTCTTTTCGTTTTGCTGCTTCTTCATAACTGGAAGGTTCTTTATTGATAACATCACATAGTAAGGCTACATATCCAGAGCAGGATTTGGTTCTCTTTCTTTCTCTGTGATTCTCTTCTAGAGCCCCATATCTTTCTACACCTTGGATAATTTCTCATACCCAAGCCGGTTTCCTCTTGTGAGGATTCTTCTCCTGAGGTGGATCTACAGGTATTTGTGGTTCTTCAAATTATCGATCTTTTTCTTGAATTTCTTCATTCATGGTTGTATCATGAATTTTGGGAGCTTCTGATTCTTCAAGTTCTTCAATAGGTCTCTTCCTGGATTTGTTGTAAGTTGTGTCTTCGTCAAATGTTACATCCCTGCTAATATCGATCTTCTTGTAACCTGGGAAGTATATTTTGTAAGCCTTTGAGCTTTTAGAGTATCCCACAAATATACCATTATTTCCTGAAGGATCTAGTTTTGTTCTCTTTTCTTTTGGTATATGTATGTACACTAGACAACCAAATATTCTGAGATGGTTGACTTTTGGTTTCTTGCCGGAGAAGACTTCTTCAGGAGTATTGTTCTCGAGTACTCTGTGTGGAGTACGGTTCTATACATACACCGTTGTTCTAGCTGCTTCTGCCCATAGATGCATAGGAAGATCCTAATCATGAAGCATCGCTCTTGCATCTTCCATGATAGTTCTATTCTTCCTTTCTGCAACCCCATTTTGTTGTGGATTGTAAGGAGTGGACAACTCCCTCTTAATCCTTGATTCTTTGCATAAGTCTTTGAGTTCATTTGATGTGAATTCTCCATCGTTATCTGATCGAAAGGTATTTATCTTCTTTTCTGTGTGGTTCTCAATCAATGCTTTGAATTCCTTGAACTTGCTAAACACTTCATCTTTGTTCTTCATGAAGTAAATCCATGTCTTCTTAGAAAATTCATTAATGAAAGAAACATAGTATACATACCTGCTTAGTGAACTTGATGACATTGGTCCGCATACATCAGAGTGGATTATTTCCAAGATTCCTTTTGCCTTGCTCTCGCTACTTGGAAATGTCTTTTTTGTATTCTTCCCTTTTGCACTTCCTTTCCAGACTCCTTCACGTTTTGCTTGAATTTCAGGAAGACCTTCAATTGCTTTTTTTGCAAGTGGTAGTGCTCTGTAATGCACATGTGCAAGCCTTCTATGCCATAGTTCATTTGGCTCTACTATATCATGGACCATAGCTTGTTCTGAATGGCCCTTCAGCTTGTATAAACCTCCTTTTGGTTCTCCACTCACTAGTGCATCTTCAATAGTATTTCCTCTTGGCCACATGATGAATTGACCATCTATGAATGCAACCTTCATGCCTTTTGCATCTAGTGCCAATATGGATAGAAGATTCTTCTTTAATTTTGGTACAAATAGAACATCCTTTATTTTTATAGACTTTCCAGAGTCTAGCTTGTAGAAGGATTCACCACTTCCTTTTATGGGATGTTGGTAGTCATCCTCAAGTTTCACCTTATGGGGTGAATTATGTTCGGATCATTTTTGAAAGGATTTCTTGAAACCTATAATGTGTTTGGAAGCCTCACTATCAATAATCCAATCTTTTCTTCTATGAGTGACAGTTCCCGTGAGAGCGGAAATCAGAACATATTCATCTTCACTTGAAGAGTCTTCACTTTCTTGCTTTACTCTCTTCCTTGGAGGATCATCATCCTCAGTAGTGTGAGAATGATGTTTTCTTTTGGAGTTCCTCTTCTTCTTGGATCCATTCTTATTCATGGGACAATTTATAGAAAAGTGTCATATTTCGTCACATGTATAACATCTCAGTTTAGATGAACCTTTTTGATGAGAATGCTTACCTTGGTGATGATGCTTTTCCCTTCTTCCTTTCTTGGAATGTACTCTGAGATCTTGATTTTCATTTCCCATCTTTTCTTCTTGAGCTGCTATCTGAGCTTCTTCTTGAGAGCATTCTTCCCACAATCTGCTGAACTTGACCAACTTCTTCCTGGCACAGATTCCGTGGATGAAAGAATCCCATGACTTAGGGAGTACATTCAATGTTGTCATCACAATTTCTGCATTCTCTACTTCTAGTTGTTTTTTGATCTGCGAGACCCTTGTGAAGTATGACTGGATGGTCTCCTCATTCTGGATCTTGAAATTCTTCAACCGGTTCCTTAGAGTCATCTTCCGATTGATGTTCTTCCCTTCAAATAGTTTGGTTAGGGAATCAAACATGGCTTTAGGTGTCTTGAGGGAGGACACCTGTGGAATGAGGTGATCCTTGATAGAATCTGCAATAATCCTCTCTGCCATAACCAACTTCTTCTTATGTAAGGCCTTGGCCTCATCTCCCTTTGGAACTGGAACCTCATCCTGGATATAGGAGTCCAAATCATTTTCTTCCAGGGCCAGGGAGATCCTATACTTCCAAGCTCGGAAGTTATCAGCTCCCTCAAGCTTTTCATCAATATTGGTATGATGAGACACCTTAATTGAGAACCTCAAATGGAAATACAAAGGATTTAGATCTTACCAGGTCAAGATGTTGGATCTGGACTTGAAGCTGAAATCTTGTAGTACTGGTTTATGAGAAGATTAGGGTTTTGCTTTTTTGGAGTTCTGTCCAACCAAATGCTTTGAAATTGATCCCTAACTTTTATTTTGGGGAGGAGATCAATCCAGGCCTGGGCTCACTAAAAAATTCCACTTCTGTGAAAAGCCCTAATTTTCGGCAGTAGTGTCGGGTCCAAAACTCAAAAGCCTCAGAATTGGATTCTGCTTTGATAGAAAGATGCGCCCTAGGGAGGAGAGTTATTCCACCTTACTTTTACTAAAAATTTGTGGAGAGAGATCCAAAAAATATGAATCCCTAGTTCCCACAGCTGCACAATGTCTTCTTCTCAGGTTAGCTCTGATACGATGTTAGTTTTTCAACATTAAGCTAGCATATTATTAGGATCTTTAATTGAGAAAACAACAAGCACAACAATCAAACACAATAGACAATGAACACAGTGTTTTTCCTCGGAGAAACCATAAATGGATAAAACCCTGCAACTTCCTCTGAGATAGAATCAACACCAAAGTGAAATCCAAAACAGTAAGACAATCTCCCAACAGTAGTAAGCTCTTTCCTTTTTCCCCAGTGTCTTTCTCTTCCTCAACTATGCATTGCACTTGAGTGTGTATGAGATGTGTTATAAATAGAGACTCCAACTCTCTATTTATACTAATCTTGACATGACTAAAACCCTAGTAGGGTTGACCTCATTAGGAGAGTCTAATAACCCTAGTTCCCTGGAATTGCAGGGACTTTAACCCTTAGACAATAGGAGCGTTACCCACAATGACTTGACATGACTTGTTTACATTATTGATTCTCCTGATCGGAACATCGGGGCATGAAATGACACAAGAACATCTCAAAATAAACATCGGGTTACAATAGATGAGAAATACAAGTGAATACATTCTGAAGTTACAATTACATTAAGAGTTAGAATGAAATCTATTGGGTCACATCATTTCTAAGAGGGGGATCTCCATAGACCCGAAGATGATAGAAGCTATAGCACATATCCTCTTACCCCACAATAATAAAGGCATGCAATATTTCATGAGAACTATAAATTTTGTGTGAAGGTTTGTGCCTGATTTTGCTCAAATAATCAATCCTTTGCAATAGATGGTTAAGAAAAGTGTACAATTCAAGTGGAACGACTTGGAAAAGGGTGCGTTTAATGAAATCAAAGCAGCAACAACTCATGCACATTCCCTCAAAAGTCATTATTTTGAGAAAGATTTCATTTTATACACTTTTTCTTCGGATAAATCGCTCGCAGTGGTGCTTACTTAAAGAGAATAAAGGGGAGATGAGTGCCCCATATCCTTCATGAGCATTGATTGCAAGGTGCTGAATTGAATTACTCTTATATTGATAAACATTCATATGCATCTTTAAGGCGGTAAAATAATTTAGGCCATACATCCTCAAGAATAGAACCTAAGTGATTGTTCCTCACCTGACAGTTCGAACTCTTTTCATGCTGAAAGAATTAGGATAAAGGAGAAAAATTCCAGGTAACAACTCTACAACAATACGACTTAGAATTTAAAACAGCCACTATCATCAAAGGACAAGGGCTTTGTAGGTTAGTAGTTGAGAGTCAACATAATGAAGACAATGATTGGGAGAATGAGGCTGAATTACATATGATCGATATGTGTTATATATTCACAACACCAGAATCTTGGTATAGAGATCTGATATACTATCTCTAATAGGGATATTTACCTGAACACTGAAATTCTAAACAAGGAAGAGCACTACGCTTGAAATCAACATCTTATCAGATAATTGATAAAGTTATTTTCAGGAATAGCTATGATGGAGTGTTTCTAAAATGTTTGGAATAAGAAGATGCATCTAAGGTTGTTAAAGAGTTACATGATGGGCCCATTGGAGGTCATTTTTCAGGAGACACAATGACACACAAGATTCTAAGGGTAGGATATTACTGGCCAACTTTGTTTAAGGATGCTCATGCTTATGTAAGGAAGTGTGACACATGCCAAAGGAGCAGTGGGAGACACGCAAAGACTACTGGGCCTTTGCAACCAATCATTGTTTCTGAGCCACTTGAGCAATGGGGAATTGATATTATTGGAGAAATCAATCCAAATTATTAATTGGAACATAAGTACATCCTCACAGCCACAGACCATTTTACGATATCGGTTGAATCAATCCCGTTATGAAAATTGAATGAAGATGCGGTCATAGACTTATTACAAGATCATATTATGACCAAGTTTGGGGTTTTAATTTCCCTGGTTTTTTATAATGCTTTTTACTTTTCGTCAATTAAACTTATTGAATTCGCTAATAAGAAATGAATAAAATTACATTATTATGCTGATTATTATCCACAAGGTAACATATTAGCTGAATTGACTAATAAAAATCTCATTAGAATTTTAAAGAAAACTGTCATAGAAAATCATAGAAGTTGGCATGTAGCCCTTCCAAATGCACTATGGGCTGATAGGGTCACACCTAAGAATTCCTTAGGCATGTCACCTTATACTTTAGTTTATGGAAATGAAGTTATTTTACTCCCTAACATTTTGTTTCCTTCTTCTCAGAATTGGCTGAAGCATCTAGAGGATCTGGTAGTGAGGTTTTGCAAGTTAGGATTTGAATACCCTATTTAAGTTAAAAGAGTCTAGGATCAAAGATAAAGAGAGATTTAAACACCAGCAGGAGATTGAGAAGAAATGGTTTAAAAAATGTAAGTCCGGGAATAGAAGATATGAAGTTGGAGATTTGATTCTCAAATGGGATCACTCGCATGACGAAAAGGGAAAGCATACTAAGTTTCAACATCTATGGATTGACCCATTTCAGATTGCTGCAAAGTTAGGCCCTTCAACATATAAGTTACATGATTTAACAGGGTAGGAAGATAATCTTCTTGTCAATGGTTTGGTTCTCAAACCTTACTTTACTTAATCTTTTGAGGTCTTTTGTACATAAATAAACATTTTTTCTTTTGATTCTAGATCTTGTAAATATGTTTGTTTTCTTTGCCTCTGATTTATTTCAATTTGTTTTTATTTTCTTTACTTATTTTTATTTCAAATAATCCAACACAACTTTTGGCATTTGGGGAACATTGGAATTTAGAAAAACTACAAATATTTTAAAACAAAGAATTGCTTATTAGATTTACCTGTATCAAAATGTATCATAACAAGATTCTTTAGTTTGATAGACGATTTGAAAGGAAGTTATTTTATGAACACATTGAAGTCATGTTTTAAACCCTGTTAAATAAATAAGGTAGGAGAAGTCTATAATACTATTTTGGGGCTGCATTCATTTCACATTAATATATGTCCTAGAAAGCTTGCAGCAAAGGGCCCACGGAAATGAAGTAGGATGGACAGGTGTATGGTATTTAAAATGATTCCATGCCACAAATCAAAGCCAAAAGGATTAAAGAGTCAAAATTTCCCAGAAAGAAATTATATGTATCAAAAGGATATAATGGAAACATGAATCAATAAATGATGGTATTGCTCAAAGGTTCTTCTTCGTCCGTGAGTTGAAACAAATTATCACTCACACAAAAAGACACCATGGATGGAAGAACCTAAATCTAATCTCGAATGAAAAAAGGAGCAATCTGAGAAGTCTCAAAAGAAAAAAGTCTAAAAGCATCAAAATAATGCAAACAACATGGGAATTAAGAACAAACGAATACACATGTCCATACTCTGTTATGATCCTATGGCATCTCAGCCGAAAGAAACTGAATGCAGAGGTAAATGAACCCCATTTTTTGGTCTCAGAAGAGTTATCGGTACTTTGAAAACCTAGGTACCCTACCCTATTGGACTACAATCAATGCTAAGTTCTAAATCTTACATTCCTAGAAAGGTCTAAAAATCTAAAATAAATATTGAAAAGAATTGGGATGGATTGGATGCCATCACACAGTTTTGGGTTAAAAAGTTAGTTTTTCCAGAGATATGTGTTCATCAGCTAGTCGCCAACTGTTGCTGCTGCAACTATTACCCCCAAAAAAATTTGCAATTTTTTAGGGCCTGCCTTTAAATTTTTACCTTTTTGTTACTTAGACCTTTTTTTCCTTTTTAAATCCATCATCCATGACTTGGTTTCACCCTAGGTAAGTTAAAAAAAAATTGTTTTTTTCATTAAGTGGGAAATATTTTTGACCTGCTGTAGCGGATGAATTTCAATGATTGAACCGATTCATCCATGACTTGGTTTCACCCTAGGTAAGTTAAAAAAAAATTGTTTTTTTCACTACGTGGGAAATATTTTTGACCTGCTGTAGCGGATGAATTTCAATAATTGAACCGATTCATCAAATTAATTTCAATGTTTGATCTACAACATCGGATGAGATTTGATGTTTTATTTGATGTAGTAGATGATTTCTAAAGTTTGAACATATACGACAGGTATATTTCACTTTTTGACAAGCTCTTTTCGGCCTTTCTTTGATCCGATACATCAGAGAACTTCTTGAGTTTTTCGCTGCAACAACGAATGTTTTTTCTAATTTTATCGTTAAAGCTTCGTCCGATTTATTTTGATCTGCTACGTCGGATTTTGTTTTGATTTTGCATCGCAACAATGGAAAAGTTTTTCTTTACCCACCCGACGTTTACCACTATTATCTTTGACCCACTACATCAGAAAAGTGTCACGCTTTTTGCCACTACAACGGTTTTGTTTTGCATTTTCATCCGACAATATTCTTATCAGCGCCACGTTTTACTTTGTGGACAAGTCTTTATTTTACGGTCGGTCACCTTCGTCGGCTTTGTTTAGCTAGAGGGGGTCGATAATAGCGACAGAGTTGTGATATTCGAGCCGCCATCGTTGAGGATTTTTTGTCTTGCACGTCAATTTGGTGCCTCCAATGCACTTTGTTTTAGTCACCAAAATGACGTTTATTTCATACCCGTATGGTGTAAAGTTTCACCAACTGCATTGAATGATCTCCACCTCATATATATATATATATATATATAACTATTTGGGTTTATTGTTGGAGTTATCTTTTGCCTGTGGGCGTTAGAAGTTGGTAGAACTTGTGGATTTTACCCGTTCTGTATGTCGTTTACCCGCATTGGACATTCGTTATGACATGAGAGTTTCCATCTAGAGTTGACATGGTCTTTTGGACACTACATCTGCAACAGTTTTCGAGCTTAGTTTGTCATGTATGATCTGATCTGTTTTGTATCTTTTGATTGGTGGGTGTTTAGGTTATGACCTATCACGGTTTGATTAGTGAGGCATTTAGGTTTTGTTGCAAGGCTAGGGTGGCCGTGTCGTCGTTGAGTTTAAAAAGAACCTTCCCCATCAACCTCTTATTTTGTTCAGTAGGCCGCCTTTTGATTCATCCATCTCTTAAGTTAGCTAACTCGAGCTGTATTTTTTCTACCTGCTCCCAAGATAACCTGTTGTTTTCCTTTCGATACGTTTTGCTCACAGTGTTGGTGCATGATGATGAATTACGAGGTGGCCCAGTTTTTCTGCCGGCCATTTCTTACATGGTTCATGCTTTTGTGCGGTGATAGGGTTGCAATGTTTTGATCCATGAGAGCTGTGTAGGATTCTGGTTTTTTCCACCTTGTTTCCTTGCCGAGGGGTATTGGACTTGGTTTTTGAAGTTAAGGCATCACTGCGTTTTGGACTTTGGATTGGTACTTACAAGCCATGAGTTTCATAGGGTTGTGCTTAAAGTTTCAATGGTGATTTTTGTAAAACCCTGGGCTGTTCCCTAGAACGATGAGTTACAATTGAGATAACACGGACAATGCTCACCTACGAGAGAGGGTTTTCTTGGTTTTAATCTCTCTAGGATCCGCTGCCTGTTTTCTAGTATGTCGTAGGTTTTATTTTTGGTGATTTGCAAAGTTTATAGTACGAGGTCATTTATATGGGTAAAGATGATATTGTAAAACATACTAGTTAAGATTGCTCTGCTAAGAGAAATAATGATTTCCTTATATGCATTGAAAATTTTACAGTGTTGTTTTATTGGAGATATATATGATGCATGTGGTTCTAACTGAGAGATGCTCAAACATTTTGTTGTTTTCTACATATGTAATTTGTACCAGACACCATGCCTAAGAATGAAAAGAATAAATTCAATGTTGTAGATGACGAATCTGACGTCGAAATCACACCCATATCAAGAGCAGAAATAATACACGAAGATGAAAAATCTGTCATTATGGTCGAGCCTGAATTTAAATGGGGTCAGATTTATCATATGCTCCAGGATGAAAAAGTTCCAGATGCAGGCTTGGAGAATCTAACCTTGTTTGAAAAAATATTGAGATCAAGAATCACTAAAGTGTCCATAAGCCCAGAAATGTTTCCTTTCGCATAAGTCATTGGATGGATTCTATCTAAAGCTGATGCAAATGGGATGATCATGTACAATGTTGAGGATAAAGGATTTGAATCTTTTACCCATGTGTTCCTAGCTAAAGCTTACAGCTTTCCAACTCCAGAAGTTATCATGACAATTCATTGGATAAATAGTATGACCATTGATTACATTGGAGTGATGAAGACGATGATATCTAAAGGAAATACCTTCAGGAAAAAACCATTTGGGGAATACAAAACTACTAATTTGCGCACCCCATATAGGTTAGTAGCTCTAATGCTGAATAGGATTTTCGATATAGCTAATGGAAATTTTTACAATATTGGGTGGATACCATTCATATACCATGTAACCATGAAATGGACAGTGTGTTCAATTGGGAAGACATTGTAGCAGACAGTTTGCCCTCCTGCATAGATGCAACACACGAATTATTGCATCGACATAAATCTGAGTTTTATATGGGATCATTTTTTACTGATTGTATACTTTGTTTTCATCCATTTGAGAAGCTCAACTACAAGTGGAAGGAAGGAAAAGCCCCCATACACATAGCATATAATATATTTTGAGCTCACAAATATCACAATTATTACAAGTTTATTTGTCAAGAGTTGTTAATGCCATTATACCATTTAGTTTTTCTTGACGAGTGCAAGTGCATGTTTGAATTTGATTTGGAGTCCATTAAGGAATTTGGAGACTACTTCTTTTCTGAAGAGGGCACGTACTTGAGGATGTATGGGGGAAACAGAGCCCGTTCACTACTTCCCAAGTATGCAACTGATTATGTAGTACATAAATAAGCAGTCAGACAGCTCTTCTTGGATGGTTTCAAGAGTTATTTGTTTGACCAGAAGAAGGCTATTTTTCTGCCGATGCTATTCCACGTTGGTAGCTATAAGTTTTCTAAAGTAAAGAGTGCATCATAGTTTGTGAAGGATTTGGATAACTTTCATTTTGGTGAAAATATATTTCACTGGAATGATTCTCAAGGAAAAATTGCAGCACACTGCACACTCCTGAAAGTGAACTTCGAATAAGGTGATCATGTGGATAAAGATGAAGAAGTTTACCGAAATGTTTGTGGTATGACCGCTCTAAACAAGTGGCTCAGGAGGAAGATCACAGTGTCTGGAGGAAAAGGTAGTAGCAACAGTAATCCATAATAGAAATGAAAGGATGAAGAAGCTGCATAGAAAGAAAATGAAGAAACAATACGAAGACTAGCAGAGGGTACACATAAACTGTTGGCCGAAGAGGCCAAGTGAGAAAAAGAAGAAGAAGAACATAGGAGAAAGGAAGAAGCCATCAAGAAGATGATTGTGAAGGCAGAAGGATCAAATAGATGAGGAAGCACAAAATCAATAGGAGGATACAGAGGAATAAAGGAAGAAGGATAAAAAAAGACCTATATAGTGAGAATCAGGAACAAATTCCTGCTCAGGGCAATCCAGAGAATCTCCCTTCCACCTCGGGAAGTATACTGACAAGAAGACACCTGGAACTCTTTCTTACCCTTGTGTTTGTGTGATATTGTTTCAAAATCAATTTCATACACATTTTTTATTATCTTTTCGTCAATTGTGTATTTTGTCTAGTAAAATATGATTTAGTCCCAAAATTATTTCATTATCTATTTTCACAGTTTGTAGTTCATATTTTAACTCTTTTGCTGTTTGCAGTAACTTTGAGGGTTGATTATTTAGTTCCACATAAATTTTTCCTGGGTTATTGTGATTGTGATGAGATCCATTTTCAACATATGCTTCAACACCTTCCTTTTTCCTGCAAAACAAAATTTATATTTATGTATAGAAATAAATTTAAAACATGATTATTATATTTGTTTCTTGTTTGTATGCGAGTGAGCCAATCAGGCCTAGTGTTTGGAAACTTGCTCTGATACCACATGTAACATCTCTTATTTTACGTATTTTTTTTTTAAATTATAATATTTAATGTAGCTGTAAACAATAATTAACATAGTTACGACAACACTTCCAACTTTGTTTAACCTTAAAACACAAAATAATCAGTATTGTGTTAAAGTCACATAATTGTCATAACGCGACAATCATATTACGCGACTTATTGATATGGAGACGCTATTTTAATTTATGTTATGCAACTTTTATGTACTGTCAGTTAGTAATTGATGTACTTTGCTGGTTTACATTCTAGTTCTTCTTGTCCTAAATGTCACGTCGACCATACTTAAAATTAGCACTGTGTTCGAGAATTAAGTCGTAAAATTTCTCTTTTGCTCATTATGTTCTTGATTTATTAATAGAATTCTTGATGAGCGGAAGGATTGGGTTAAGGTCTAACTTAGCTTGAGAGATAACACATAGACCTTTTGTTTTAAACATGTAGGTACCCTATGAAAAAGATTATTTTCCTTCTTAAGACATATCTAAGGATATCAACAAGGGAGCACTGCTCGTTCTTCCTATAACATTCAAGAGCTTACGAGAACATAAGTTATGTCAAGCACAAGATTAAAAATGCAAAGGGAACCAAGGTTACATAACGCTTCTAGGTTTTATATATGAAACCAAGGTTATGGTAAAACATGTAAAAATTTATGATTTTCGAATTAAAGTGGCCATGTAATGGATTTAATGCCAAGTTCGGTAGATTACCTATCCCATCATTAAACCCCAAGGGTTTTTAACTTACCTTTTTTTCCTCCTTTGCGCTGTAAAATTGTCTTCTGTCAGTGCAAGAGCCATGGCGGCTCGACTCTGGTTCTTGGCATGAGTTTGGGTTTGCGATGGTTATGGACCAAGTTCATGCTCCTTAAGCTCCACACATTTGACAATGTCTCTTCTAGGGTTTCGAAACTGTTATTTGAACTACGTCTATGTGAATTTGAAAATCCAACAGCTGACTGTTGGAGAAAACTCCTTCGCCAAAAGTGTTTACAGGTACTTAATCTTAAAATAAAAAAATCTACAATTACATTCAATTTTGACCTATTTGGTCATAAACTTTATAATAAAAATTACATAATGTTTTTATTGAAATAAATAATAAATATTTATTTTTCAGTTTTGGGTATGTTACAAGGAATAACGAGGATGCTACATTGGGAATTCATTTAGGAGATGGAATATAATAAAATACAAAGATATAGTGAAAGCTACTAAGAATTTTAGCGATGATTACCTCATCAGCTCTGGCACATTCGACATGGTGTACAATGTGGTTATTCTAGGACTTATAAAATACTTGCATCCTGTGATCATTTGAACCTGATAACTACACATGATGGAACATGTTTTATTTTAGTTTGTAGACACATGGAAAGTAGTAATTAGTTGAAAATGCGTAAACAAGTGGCCAGTAGCAATTCGTTCAAGGGATGACGAGAAGTTCCAGAAACCTCCCTCGGATACTAATTCCTATCAACATAAAAATGAAAAAATTAAATGGTTTAATGTATTATCTTAAGTATTTATCTACAAGTGTATGTTAAGTATTTTTTTTTTAAAGAGAAACTGAAATTTTTTTGATTGATTAAAGAAGGCTATAGCCTAGACAGGCATACAAAGAGGAATTTTGAAAAAGAGGGATGATGACCTCTATTAGAACATTCAGCCTTCTTAAAAGTGCTTTGAGAAGTGAATCCCAAATTTTTCTGATGCTATTTCGAGAAAAGGACTACTTGCAAGAGTAGACTCTCACGAATTGTAAGCAGAGAAGAATACAGAAACAAAACATTAAACAGGCGGAGAGGAGTGCCCATTAATGAAAGGATACAATTTCTTCTAGGAGTCGACGCTGATGTTTGAGGCTGCTTCCTTTTCTCTTCGTTCTTTATTTGTCTTTTGCGCTCTGGTGAGGGGAGGAGAAGGAGCTGAGAAGTCTTTGAAGTTGGAGGTTCCCTCTGATGAAGGGATCAAGGATGCCGGTCCTACCTGGGCTAGAGTCTCGCGAATCAAAATGTTGGGATCTTTCTTTGAACCTAGAGAAGCAGGTTTTGGAGAAACTTATTCAGCTACCTCCAAGGAGCCAATGGGGCCAGAGTTTCCTTGATCCTAAACAGCTGCAACTTCAAGTTCTTGTGCTTCATCTTCTTGGAATACTACAAAACTATTTTTGTTTTCCTCCCGTGGAGTATCTGCAAGAGGAGAAGGATCTTGGTAAATCGTTTGCTGAGACGCTTGAGGCTCCTTTTGTCGGGGAGGACGACGTCAATTAGAGACTGTCTGGAACTCTGTATCGTTGGAAGCTGGAGGATTTGTTGGTTTCTGTGGTTCTGCAAGCTTGGAGCAGCTTTTAGTGAAGTGGTCGTATACATGACAGAAGTTTCATTTGAAAGGGATCTGCTCATAATCCAGTTCTTGAATGTGGCTCCATTCTCCTAAAGTGAGTTTTATGGCCTCCAGAAGCCCTTTCTCTAGATTCACCTCTACGTAGATATGGGCACATTTGTATTGACCCCCTTTTGGTTCTGTAGTATCTAGATAGTGGCCTAGCTTATTACCAATGTTAATCAGAGTACTTTTCCCCCAAAGATGAAGAGGGAGGTTAGGAAGTATTACCCAGACTGGAGTGGCAATGATCTCTACTTCTAGGTTAAACCCCAGAGACCAAGGGGCTAAGAACAGACCTCTCGATCCCATGAAGAAAGGGCCCAAACGAAAGACAACATCTCTTTCTTCTTTATTTGAGAACAGGAATACAAAAAACCTTCGACCAGCTGCAAAGAGAGAGACCTGTCCTTACAGAAGAGGGTTCCAATGTTCTGCAATCCAGATCTCCACCGCCTTAGGGCTGGGCCACAACCCTGTGAACTTGCCAATGAGGGCTTTCTCAGAGAGGATGAGAGCTTTCTGGCATGGATCCGAAGGAGAGATCTCTAAAGAAGGGATCTCGTCCATCTGTTTCACGGACTTGGAAGAAGAATGAGAAGCTACCTGAGGAGCGGCAGCTTGAACAAGGGCCTTAAAGTAGGTGAGCTGGGCATGAGAGCCCATTTCCTAAGAGAACTACACACTGAAGGAAACAACAGCAAAACCCCACGCTGAAAAATAAAAAACGACACCTCGTGCTGAGGACGAGGAGCAGCCTGCGTGTAGTGCTCTGCTTGCCGGGCAGAGCACTAAGTCCTAATATGTAGCAGCAAATGACATGAATTTTTATTATGATTTCAGGATTCATTAATTTATGCAATAACAAGAGGGTTACACCGAAAAATACCTAGACTTAAGCTGAAGATAGTCCCTGAATCCTGCTCTTGTAGCCTTGCCTCTCCCTTTGTCTGAGCCTCGTCTGAGACTTGATGCCAATCTGGATGATCCACCCTGCTGACCAGCATTGAACCTGCTAGCCCTAGGAAAGCGATGGGTTTTCTATCCCCCGAGCCCACGTGCCGATAAACCCGATAGCAACTTCCTTGTTTTCTGAGTGTAATTCTTCTCCTGGAGTTAACCCCCTCCTCTTGTTTTCTTCCCTTCCTATCCATCACCTTCCCTACTCTCTTCTTCTGTAAAAATTCTCTTCCCCAAGATGCTCTGCAAAAAACCCCCCCCTTCAACCATTCGATCCCCCTCATTATACCTCCTTCCCCTCCTTTCTTCCACTGCCTTTTCTTCTTCCACTGCCTCCTTCATATTTAAAATAATAAGTTTTATTTAGTTCTTTTATTGGGCAGTTCAACTAGTTCAGGTTTTTATTAAGACATTCCTTGTACGCAATTATTTTTTCTTGAACTGTACAATTTTTCACTTTGGATGAGATGGTGGGAAATTACTAGATGCTTATCCTATTGAATTGCACGTGTAAATTTAAAACATAACCAGCTGTCATAAGATTACACAAATATTGTTTGTTTAAGGTTTTATGCTGAATGATAAAATAATGGTAATAATAGTATTGTAAATTATTATATGTTATTAATAACTTAATAATAAGTACTTAATAATAAACAATATTAATAATAGATAATGACAAAATAATAATAATAATAATTATTATTAATCAATAATAACTAATTGCGGTATTATTATTAATTGATTGAAATGTAAACATCGACATGTTTATGTTTATTGTTAAGTCCCCCCCACACATTGATTTTTAATAAATAAGGTACATTTACAGGTTTAAATAAATCACAATTACTTAGTTAACCCATCCAACTATTTAATGTTTTTCAATTAATATTTCATACTAGCGTGCATGTGTGAGGTGTGCATGCATGGCCAGTACATGCACAGGATGCACATGTACTATAACCAAAACACCTAAATTCTAGCCGATACAAATAATATTTCATGCAACAAGACAAATATACAGATATAATATGATTTCTTTGACATTCAGAGTTATTTAACAGTTATGTTCTTATTAATCAGTCAATTAAGATTGGTACCTACCATCACTAATCTGGTATCATAAATGTCCAACACTCAACAATAATAACTAATATGTCAACCATCCTAACCTACGTCTGCATCCTCCCTATCCTTCCTCTGCTAGTACAAAGTGGATGCCAGCTGTACTGACCTTCCCACACATAACCTGAGAGCGGTAGCATTGGCTAACTAGTGGACCTAGCCTCTCCTAGCAGGCATCTGACCATCGTCATCACAACAACTTGGGGAGCGTGTCTCAGCACTGCCCTCCCATGACCTCGGGTATCAAAGTGACATAGGGTGGAAAATGCATCAATCCCTCTCACCATACTGGGTATATACTCCATCAAACCATACTGTGTTGCTATCGAGTTTATTGGTACGTGTCATCGTACCATCGCTTGGCAATTAAGGCTCTCTTCAAGATATGTATTAAGTCATACTTTGCATCACACACGGGGCTATCACATAGCCCCTGTACCCTGCAGGTTAGCACTATGCAAACATGCATTCATAACAATATTAAATCACTAGCTGGTCCATATCATCAACATTATTTCCTTTCATCACATAAAATCATAAAATTAATCACATCATGGATGGGTTCCCATGTACCATATCATACATTTCACATCATATCAAGGATTACAATCAACTATATCTTTTTGCTATGAAATAAATAAATGAATCTGATGACGACTACCGCATGATAATAGCATAAGCACAATAATTTCATATAAATGATAATCATCATAACATCATAATCAAATCATATACATAGGCATGTTAATTGTCGTAACATCATGATCAAAGCATAATATAAGCATGATAACATCATAATATCATAATTAGAGCATAATCCTGATAACATCATAACATCAGTAAATAATCATATATAACATGCAAAAATATAGTTTATGAAGTATAGTTGAGTCCACAGATAATAAGTAAATATAGTGTAATAAGTCTGAGTGATAAATAAGCCTGAGTCAAAATATGGGGCACTACGTACACCCACCCTTCAGGAAACTTCGTCCCGAAGTTATGGTCAAAATAGTGAGGGAAAATCTCGACGCATAGTCTCAGTGTCCTCTCAGGTAGAAGATCCTGGGTGCTGTGACCATCTTTTCTTTAAGAGTGTCCAAACTTTGCTGGCATTCCTCATTCCATAGAAATTTTGCTTCTTTCTTTAACAACTTTTCCATAGGTGCTATAATCTTTGCGTATCTTTTGATGAATTTTCTGTAATACCCGATATGACCAAGTACTGTCCTCAGTTGCTTGACTGAGTTGGGTGTTGGAAGATGTACAATGATGGCGATCTTTGCAGGATCTACCATCAAGCCTTGTCTGCAAACAATGTGACCCAACAAAATACCAAATGGTGCACAGAATATACATTTCTTCAAGCTAAGAGAAATCTGGTATTGCCTACATTTCTCTAACATGAGCCTTAAATCTCCTATGTGCTTCTTGATTAATCCAACTACAGTCCAATCATCAAAATAGACTTCTAAGAATTTATGGATGTATTCCTCAAATACAGCAACTACTGCTCTAGAAAAAATAGTTGGTGCATTTTTAAGACCAAAGGGCATTACCGTATACTGGAATGAGCCCCATTCTGTCGCAAAGGTGGTCTTATGTTGATCCTATGGATGGATTCTTATCTGGTGATAGCCTAAAAATCCATCAGTGAAGAAGTAGATCTCCTGTCCTCCCACTTTGTATAAAACTTCATCAGTAAAAGGTGTCGGAAATGGGTCATGAAGTGATGCGTCATTGAGTTTGCGCAAATCGACACAAATTCTGATTTCTCCTTTAGTTTTCTTTTCCTACACGACCATGGGATTAACCCATTCACTTTCTTCTACTGGTTCAATGATGCCTGCTGCTAGCATCTTATCAATCTCATCCTTAACTTTTTCTTTATAATGAGGATTTAATATATATGGATGCTGCTTGACTGGCCTAGCATCCTCTTTCAAAGGTATCCTCATGACTCCCAAATCTCCTACTATTCCCTTCATCTTCTTAAATTTAGTGGGAGATAAGTCTTGATAGTCATGTAGCAAATTTGTGATGTGTCCTACCATTTCATCATCCCAATAGTCTCCAATAGAGGCAAACTTGGGTTCTGTTTCTGTGCCAATATTGATCTTTGTAATCTTGATAGGCTCTGTGACAGCTGGAATCTCTAACTTTGGTCCCTCAACTTCGCGAGTCCCTTCATGACTCTGGAATATTGATACTGTGAGGATTCTCATCCTCATCACCTGGCTCTACTGCGAAGTTGTAACACTCTATCGCATGTTCTAACTAGATGGCCCTTTCAGGATGAGCATCCACTGGTAGGGTACAGCCATCAAATATATTAGTCTTTATAGTCCCTAGAGCCTGATCAATGCTTAGATACTCAGATTCAAAAGTGAAAGTGAGTAGAAAGCTGTCTATCATAAGTGGCCATGTAGTCGTTCCTCTGCGCAGCTCTGTCTCAGTGTACCAGTTCCTTGGCACTGTGTCTAAAGTGTGAATGAATAGGTGAACCCATTCATCCTTTGGAATGTTAGACCAATTCTGTTCACAAGTCTTAACATGTGACGTGGGGTCACTTTCTCCCGTATATTTCTGCTGTAGATACTCCTTGTCATTAGAGAATCTGATCACCATCAATCTCTTAAAATCATCCCATGATGCGATATTTTCTTTATGTGCATACCACCATCTTGTAGGTGTGGCTCTTACTGCAAGTTCAATAGCTGCCATCCTCTGCTCATGAGGAATTTCTTACTCAAATTGATATAGAAAATCATTGATATTTGCTAAGCCATCAAACGATGGGATGTCCTTAATCTCTGCATCAATCCATCGCAGTGACTTAGTCATAAACGCACATCTGCACGCTGAAACTTCATGAAGTCTATTTTGCCAATTTTCTAAACCAACCTCCGAATCCGATGTGCATGAGCTGTCACATCGCCAACTAAGATTTCCTTCTATGGTCGGGTTGATATAGTCACTCTGGTTAGTAGTCATCTGATAGAAGCTCTCCATGTTACGCACCTCTTCCTCTGTTCTGATAGGTTCAATGTACCGAAGACCCTGTAAACGATCCAATGGTGCGATGACTCAAATCTGTTTATCCTCGAAGGTCATTTGTCTTTTCTTCAAGTCGATAACAACTGTGTTATCAATTTCCCAATCAATGCCTAGTAAAGTTGGATACGGTCTACTATCACCAATAATTTCTATGACTTCAAAGTCTACAAAACTGCGAACGCCGTCAATATCAACTGGTACTTGTGGTAATCGACCCAATGGCGATACCCTCTGCTGATTGGCTTATCACAGATGGATAGGTGATCTAGATAACTTAGGGCTACCCATCTGTTCCCATGTCTACTTAGTCAGAACATTTACCTCTGATCCTAAATCTAAGATTACCTCATCCATTTCAAACTCTCCAACTTGTGCTGTGAGTCTCATTTCTCTTCCTGTTCTTGTATGGCCCATAATATTATGAACAGCACGCTGCATACTAATCTCGAAAGAATACTGTTGATACTGATCTACGATGTGTTGAAGCTCTCCTATGGATTTCTCATTTCTGACGAGTTTCAAACAGCTCCGCAGGAAGGAGTGTACATTTCCTATCAACTCATCCTCTTCGCACCTTCCCGATGTGGTAGCCTATGATACAGGACTAACGCCGCAAGGTTTTTGCTGCGGTATGCCCCTCCAAGGAAATACCTGTGATCCTGGTAGTGTAGGGTTAGTGAAGAAAGTTTTAGCTTGCTGAAATGATTCTTTGTTCTTCTGCAGGTTGAGTGGTGTAGATTTATCAGTACCTTTGCGCACCCACTCCGAGCCTGTATTCTTTTCGGAATCCTGCGATGTCCTACTAGTAGAAGCACCGCTACAAGTCACAATATTGACTCTTGGTTCTGGTTCTTTCTGCTCAGCGGTGATAAGCTGAATGTTCTGGTTTATTGCTGGCTTAGGGTCCTTAATCTTGGCTATAAAGATAGGACATTCTTCTATAGTGTGATCATAGGACTTGCAATATTTACATATTGTAGTAGGGTTCTTACAATCCCTAGCATAATGTCCTACAACTCCACAATTTTAACAAATAATTGGTCCTCGGACGTGGCCAAAGCCTCCACCATGACCTCTTCCTCTGAATCCTCCTCCACGACCATCATGAGCCGGTTCATGCCACGACCTACTGCTGGTCCCGATGTCTCTGACTAGACTCTGTAGAAGTCATGTTTTCTCTCTATCATGAGATCATAAACTCTGTAATTATTTTCATCATGTCCTGCTGACTTACAAAAGTTCCAGTATAAGTTCTTAGGAGTCTGTACATACTTTTGAAGTAAAGGGCATTCATGTGGTCTATGTCCTCTTGTTCTATAGATTTCACACCATGGCCCTTGAGTTTGTACTAAGGGGTTAGGAGCCCCACTTGCTAGATACTCAACAAATACTGAACAATTATCTTTGGTATGGCCATGTCCTTTACACTTTGTACACCATAATTCTTGTGCAACCTCTTTTCCTTTCTTAATCTCATGTAGCTGTAAGGTGAGATTGGCTAGCTGATTCTGTAAGTTTGTCATACCTGTACTAGTATCGGCTATAGGTGAAGCCTATAGTTTCATTTCCATCTCCAACGTGTCATCCTGCGTTTGGAGTTTCTGCTGCATTAATGGAAGTCTGATGTGAGGGAGCAGTGCTGTGATGAACCATTCCTTATGCTGCTCCGGCGCAAACTCAAAACTGACTTGGTCTATAAGGGCTTTAAATTTCTGGTCGAAGTCCCATACGGACTCCGTGGGTAACTGTTTGATGTCTTTGAGTTCTGTGATACACTATGACTCAGACTTGGGTTTCTTAAACTCTTTAATCATTGCGTTCCTGACCTCTACGAGTGTTCTATTCATCACTGAGGTATACTTCATATACCATGTTAGAGCTCTGTCTCTAAATGTAGTGACCAACTGGACAAGCTTAGTATTGTCATCTTGAATTTGTTTAATGGTCCATATGGCTTCACATAGGAACCATTTCTGTTCTGGGTCTTCTTCCCATGTACCCCTAAATATAGGTAATTTCATGTCATCCCCCATTCTATTTCTATGTGGTGGATTCTGATTTGCTGTATTACTACCACTTGGCGGTGTAGATGTAGATGGTGTAGAGGTAGTATGTATTGTGTGTGAACTACTATATTGAGATCCTACGGGATTATTCTGAGTCCTGGTCAGTTTCTGTGGGGTGTAAGGGTGGTAAGGGATACCCCCTACTGTTCTTTCTGTATTACTTTGACTCTGTTCTCTAGTATTCTCTAAACTGCCTTCATAGAAGGAAGATCTGAAATCTACTTTATATTTCTTACCACTATGTGTACATCCAATTTCTTCAAAATCACTCTCAAACTCTTGTGACATTACACTTGCTTAACTTATGCATCTGAGAATATATCTAGTACTCCTTTTTCATGCAATAACATCTTAAGGGACAAATTTAAAGAGTTCAAGTAATTACCACGATATCCTTTGAAGAAGTATCTCTCTGCTTGACTGAAACTCTTTTTTTGATCAACTGCAAACTTTGTAACGAAGCCTTCTAGCACACTCGCAAGCCATAAGTCTACTGCCTGCGGAATAGGATTATCAATGCTCTTCACGGTGTGAATCAGCTCCGATGTCCAGACAATGTTCCTCTTCTTTTTGAATATGTGTTTATCATTCAACTTGGACAACCAATCGTACAACTCATTTGCATAGGTCGTAAAAAATATCTCATGCAAGTCTGTGAAGATATGTTTTTGTAACCAGTCCTCTGTACTCAACGTAGGACTCTTGTTTTCTTTCTCAGCAAAATCTTTTTTTTTTGACTCAACCCACTGGTTAAGTTCTTCTTTAGTAGGATGCCAACAGAACATCAGCTCTTTAGTTTGTTCAAAACCGACAACGTAACCATTTGTTGGTATATATGGGTAGACTCGGGTTTACTGTAGTGTACAAACAAAACTCCTAGCTCACTGGCCCTTTCGGTGACAAACCGTAGAACGGCCTAAAGTCTCACCCAAAGTGATCCTAATAGGTTGGTTGAATAATCAGGTTTCCTCAACCAGGTTTTGAAGCATCCTAGGTCTGCGTGGCTCTTATTAACCAGCGGGGTCTCTCCGCAAGCCGCTGTTTCTCTTCCTCACTGGTACTGCGATGGGCTTGACTCTTATCACACTGCCGCTTCTTGGATGATGCATGACCTTCTCTCTTACTCGACCCGTAATCTGCGATATCTCACATCGCAACTCCTTTGACAGTTCGATATTTCCTTTCTACGCTATGATACTTCTTACAATAGACTCAAAATTTCCATGCACACACAAAGCCCAGATCCTCTCCCTGGGTAAAATAGCTCAGTTAACCTTCTAAGGGTGTTAACAACTCCACTTACACTTCCTACAGCTTAACACACTTAACATCACTTATGCTCAACTTATTGAACTCAACATACAAGGTTACTTAACACTGTGACTTTGGCTGTCATGAATCAAACACTGATAAACTCTTGCACATAATACTCAACAAATTCAACTCGCATTAACCTTCCAAGTTACTGTAAACTGAAGGATAGCATACATACATTCATTAACTGATAATCAACATTCATGTAACAGATAACAGATAGGAAATACATAGAGCACAATCACATGAAACAGTCGCACAACACACGGATTTTACGTGGTTCACTTCCAGCTGGGAAGCTATGTCCACAGGAACTGTGTTTATTATATCTTGAGGGGGTACACACAGTGCCGCTGCAACCTACTATGTAGCTCAAGATCTTATGGGAAACTCCACGCACTCAACGGGGAGCCCTTCTCTCTTAGATCTCTTCTCTTCTGTTAAGCTTCTTCTTACAATATATCCTCTCTCTCTCTCTCTCAATCCTTGCAGATTGTTACATTCATGGTCAAGGAGTTAGCTACTGGTTACAGTAAGATAGCTACAGGTTTTACAACAGAACTAAAGCTTGACTCTTCTTACAATACTGATGACACTTAGTATCAACTGACTAACTAACACCCAAGAATCTACTAGCTAACCTTTTACAATACAAAATACATGCTTAAATAGGTGGCCCGAAGGTCTCACCATGATACAACACTCTGGGCCTTTCCCAACAGTAACCCAAAAACCCTAACTGTGACAGTCGGCCTATCTATACTTTGAATTGCCGCTTATTGTTCACACCGCAGCTTTCTGTAGTTTTCCGTGCTTTTCGGCGTTGACCACGGCTATGGGCACCGTTTCCTCAGTTGCTTCCCTTCTATCATTTGTCTTTCATACCTTGGCTCATTGCTCATTCTCCATTTATGAGGGTAGCTGAGCCCTCCTGTCATCGCCATTGCCTTCAATGTAGTGGTTGAGCTCTCTCTTCTTGGCTGCTCCAGGTACTCTTTCCCTTTGACTTCCTTGTCCTGATAGTCACGATTTCCGACGCTGATCTATAGCGGGAAACGCACTACGGCGTCCTGCCTTTACCTTATATCTAATATCCTTGCCAAAAATGAGTATCCTCCAAAAATGGCAGCTTCTCCTGTAGCTGCGGGGCCCTACTCCAACAGTCCCCTAACACTTACTTGTGGCTCTCCCTCGAGCCACTAACAGCTGGCTTCTCTTTGGCTTCTTGCGAAGTATTTGTGAATTTCTCCCTGAGTCCTGCGACATCTTTGTCCATAGTTTTGACACAGGCTTGTGCCACTTCTAGGATATCGTGACTAATCAGGGGGTCNTTGCGAAGTATTTGTGAATTTCTCCCTGAGTCCTGCGACATCTTTGTCCATAGTTTTGACACAGGCTTGTGCCACTTCTAGGATATCGTGACTAATCAGGGGGGCTTCTGTGTTATCAAGTTCACTCTTTCTTGCAGTGAACTCCTTGACCTTCTGCTCAACCGCATCGACCAGCTCTGCGATTTGTTTCTGATATGGTTGAAGCAGATTATTGAATTGTATTTTCTTTTCTCGCAACCACCGCTCTTCCTTTTGCAAGCGATTCATCTCTGTTGTCTTCTTCATATTTGCAAGAGCTCCTAAGCTCTTGACTTCTTCCTTCATTGCTGCTGTTGTATTCTCTATCTTATGGATGCTTTGTTGTAAATCTATTCTATCTGTGAGCTCATCTAGCTCTGAACATGTCTTCATTGCATCCGCTAGTAATAAATTTTCGTCATCTATGCGACACTTCATCTATGTTGAAGTGATTCTGAAGGCTTGCGCCCCTGCTTCTTTGTCTGCCTCAGGTGTTCCTGGTGCTCGAGCCTCAAGCTAAGCAATATGTGCCTTGTGGTCTTCCTCCATTTTGGTCACTGTCTCTTCCAGAGCCTTTGCTCTATCTGCAATTCTTTTTTCATTCTGTGGGAGAGGCAAGGTAAACTCTATGTTACACTGGGGTAACTCCAATGCAATGTTCTGTGGGATCTGACTTATATCATGTTCCCTTTCTTCATATTGTTTTAAGTCATTCGACTTTGTCTGAAATCCTGCAGTGAGTTCTGCATTCTGTTGTCTTAGTTGAGTGTCGCAAGCTCTCTATCCCTGAGCTCTGCGGCTATCTGCTGCTGGAACATTTGTAGTTGATCAACAGGGAATTGTGCCATATAAACCACGACAGGGTGTCTAACTTGTATCTGCACATTGATCATCGACGTAGGGGGTTGGATACTCCCTGGCGGTATCAACACTATATTGATACGATCCTTGGAAAAGGCTTCCTCGTGGGAAATCACTTGTGTTGAGATTTCTCTTGCTGTCGCTTTGATTGACTGAGTCTGCATCAGAGCAGTCTTCTCAGTTAGTAATTTCAACTCCTGAAGCTGCTTATCTAGCGTACTCTTCATCTTGTCCTATGACGTCTGCATCTTCTGGAATGATTCCTGCATTTCGTCTTGTAATCTCATTGCGATGAGGTTATAGTCATCCTCTGTTAGTGCGGCCTGTCTAATTGGCTTTGAGGCTTTAGCTTTTTTCCTCTTTTGTGCCTCTGGTGGCACTTCTTCTGCATCTTTCCTCTTAGAGCCCACCTTATCATTTTCTTTGTCTAATGGGTCTATTGTTACGGTATCTGTTGGTATATTTCCTACCGTGGCATCCTCTAATGCCTTCTTCCATTCTTCGTCAAAGTCCTTGATGACATCTTCGACATCCTGCGCATTAGAAGATGCCACAGCATGAATTATACCAGCAGATACCACACTGATAGATCCATTAGACAAAGGAAAAGGTAAGGTGGGTTTCAAGAGGAAAGATGCAGTAGAAGTGCCACTAGCGGCACAAAAGAAAAAAAAAGTCAAATTCTCCACGCCAACTACAGAGACCACACTAACAAAGGATGAGTATGATCTCATCACAGCAAGATTGTAGGAGAAGATGCGGGACTCATTTCAGGAACTGCAGAGCACGATAGATAAACAACTTTTGGAGTTGAAAACACTAACTGAGAATACTGCCATGATGCAGATTAAGCCAGTTAAGGCAGGAGAAAGCTCAAAACCATCGATTTCCCGCGAGGAATTCTTTGCAAAGTATCGCACCAATACAGTGTTGATACCGCAAAGGAGCATATGATTCCCTGTTTCGATGATTGATGTGTAGATATAGGTTAGACAACATGTCAAGGTTAATCTGACACAATTCCCCATTGATCAACTACAGATGATCCAACAACAGATAGCCGCAGAGCTTAGGGATAAAGAGCTTGTGACTTATAACCAGAACACTCAGATAATACAACAGAATGTAGAGTTCACTGCAGGCTTTCAAACAAAGGTGGTGGAGTTAAGACTATATGAAGAAAGAGAACATGATATAAGTTAGGTCCTGCAGAACATCGCATCGGAGTTACCCCAGTGTAACATAGAGCCTGCCTTGCCTCTAACGCATAAAGTAAGAAGAATTGCAGATAGAGAAAAGGCTCTGGAAGAAACAATGGTCAAGATGGAGGAATACCACAAGGCGCAGATTGCTGAGCTTGAGGTTCGAGCACCAGGCACACCTGAGGCAGACAACGAAGCAAGGGCATAGGATTTTAGAATCACTTTAACGCAGATGAAGTGTCGCATAGATGATGCAGAGTCATTTCTAGCTGATGCAACGAAGACATAGTCGGAGCTAGAAGAGCTCCCAGATAGACTGGATTTGCAGCAGAGCATCCAAAACATAGAGAATGCAACAACAGAAATAAAGGAATAAGTCAAGAGCTTAGGAGCTCTTGCAAAGATGAAGAAGTTGACAGAGATGAACCATTTGCAACAGGAAGCACAGAGGTTGCGAGAAAAAGAGATACAATTCAATAATATGCTTCAACCGTATCAGGAACAAATCACAGAGCTGGTAGATGTGGTTGAAAAGAAGGTCAAGGAGTTCATTGGAAGCAAGAGTGTAATTGATAACAGAGAAGACCCCATGATTAGTCAAGTTATGCTTGTAGCGGCACAAGACTGTGTCGAAGCTATGGACAAAGATGTTGCAGGATTCAATGAGAGATTCACAAGGACTTTGCAGGAAGCCAAGGAGAAGCTACAGAAAAAGAAACCAGTTGTTAGTGGCTCGGGGACGAGCCACAAGTAAGTGTTAGGGGATTGTTGGAGCAGGGCCCCGTAGCTACAGGAAAAGATGCTATTTTTGGTAGAATATGGACAATTTTTGGAGGAAATATAGTTTTGGTGATGCCGATAAGCTAGCGATATAAGAGATACAATGCGATAAAGATACGACACCGTAGCGCATTTCCCGCCGTGGATCACAGGCTAGAAATCACGGTGGTCAGAACAAGGAAGTCAAAGGAAATAGTACTTGAAGAGGTCGAAAAGAGAACTCAACCACTGCATTTAAGGCAGCGGCGACGACAGGAGGGCTTAGCTACCCTCATAAATGGAGAAGGAGCAATGGGCTGAGGTATTAAAGATAAAGACCAGAAGGGGAGCGACCAAGGAAGCGGTGTCCATACCCGCGATCAGCGTCGAAAATTGCGGAAGACTGCAGGAAGCTACGGTGTGACCAGTAAGCAACGGTTCAAAGTATAGATAGGCTGACTATCACAGTTAGGGTTTTGGGTTACTGTTGGGATAGGCCCACAGTTTTGTATCATGGTGAGACCTTCAGGCCACCTATTGAAGCATGTATTTTGTATTATGAAGGGTTGGTTGGGTGTTACTAGTTGTCGTCAGTATTGTGAGACATTAAGAAAGAGTTGAGCTCTGGTTCTATCGTTAAGTCTGTAGTTATCTTACTGTAACCAGTGGTCGGCTGCTTGGGCATGAATGTAACAATCTGCAGGGATTGAGAGAGAGAGGAAGGGTATATTGTAAGAAGAAAGCATTATAGGAAGAGAAGAGATCTAAGAGAAGGTACCCCAGCTGTGTGCGTGGAGTTTCCCAGAAGATCTCATGCTGCATAAGAGGTTGCAACGGAACTATGTTTACTCTCTCAAGATATAATATAAACACAGTTCCCATGGACGTAGTTTCCCCCCTGGAAGTGAACCACGTAACATCCGTGTGTTGTGCGACTATTTCATGTGATTGTGCTCTACTTATTTGCTATCTGTTATCCATTACATGAAATTTTCTTATCAGTTAATGAATGTATGTATGCTATCCTTCATTTTACAGTAACATAGAAGATTAAATGCAAGTTCAATGTGTCGAGTATTCTGTATATTAGTTTATCAGTGCTTGATTCACGACAGCTGATAGCTACAGTGTTAAATGACTTCTATATATTTAGTTCAGCGAGTTGAGCGTAATTGATGTTAAGCGTGTTAAACTGTAGGAGCTTAAGTGAAGTTGCTTAACACCCTAATAAAGGTAAACTGAGCTATTATACCCAGGGAGGAAGCCTCTGGACCTTGAGAGTTGATGAGCATATTGAGTCTTACTGTAGGAAATATCGCAGCGTAGAAAGGTGATATCGCACTGTCGGGGGAGCTGCGGTGTGAGATATCACAGGTTAAGAGTTGAGAAGAAGAGAAAGTTTGCACATCATCCTAGAAGATGCGATGCGATAAGAGTTAGTCACATAGTAGAGTCATCTAGGAAGAGAGAAACAACCCTTTCTGAGAGATTTAGCTGGTTAATTAGAGTCAAGAGGACCTAGGATGCTACAGAACCTAGTTGAGGAAGCCTGATTCTCCAACCACCCCATCTAGGATCACTTCAGGTGAGACTTCAGGCTGTTATATGGTCTGTTGCCGAAAGGGCCAATGAGCGAAGGGTTTTGTTGGTACAATAAAGTAAACCCAGGTCTGCCCAGTAATACCAACAATTTGTTAACACTATGTTTTCAACAATCTATTTATGGGATTGACAGAAGTTCGAGGAGGGTTCCATTCCTTTAAAACATTATGTGAACACCATTCAGGTTAGTAGAGGCTCATTGTACACCTTTTAGAACCGTCAGACAATGAAGAGAGATCAATCTACGGTGATAGACTCTCCTGGAGGTAAAAGCTCAAAGCAGCAAGGACGATAGAGACATGCGTCATAACCCAGCAATCTATGATCGCAAGGAAGAAGAGCAACGATAGATTGTAGTTTTGGCCCAAGACCCGTCAGAACGGTTGAAGATTGGCTTTAGCCGAGTCCATTAAAGCGGGCAAACAATGAAAGACTGAGATCAAGGCAAAGCCCGATCAACGGCCCAAAATGGTTTCGCTGAGTAAACATGCGTGATGGATGGAGCT
The DNA here is from genome assembly GCA_001517045.1 of Pseudotsuga menziesii. NCBI lineage: Eukaryota > Viridiplantae > Streptophyta > Pinopsida > Pinales > Pinaceae > Pseudotsuga > Pseudotsuga menziesii. Next base: position 118,078 of record LPNX011190616.1, on the reverse strand, counting down.
TTTCCAAATCGTGAAACAGTTAAAATTCAGAAGCATTCGATGTCAGAGATGAGATCCAAAGCATATTTGCGGTGTCATTCGATTTCACAAAATAGACTTGTGTAGGTAAAGCTGCGATTTCAAATCATGAAATGGTGGTATCGGCTCCGAATATCAACAATCACAATAAAGAAGGGAAGAGATATATGGTTGTGCTTTATTTTGCAATACCAACTAGCACGGTTGAAGACCAGGATTTCGCATTGCGAAAAGTAGTAGGACCCCCTTAGATCAATGACTGCATGGAGGGGTTGATTGTGATCGACGATATAGAGCAAGCCTTGGGATAAAACTGCTTGTTGTATTGATAGAATAAAGTTGGCGGTAGAAATGATGGAATGTGGATGGCGAGTGTAAAAGATTCCTTAAATCGGAAGGTTGAGAAGACTTCCAGGGTACAGGTTTCACATCCAGAGTGGAGATGAAAGTGGAGGAGATGTTCACGCGTGTAATCTACCTCCTTATAGATTGGCAAATTTCTTCGATGCGATTCATGATAGGCCTAAGGCGAAGGTCATGTCCAATGACACTAACTTTCCTGGCTCACAGGTTCGACACGTGGTTCACTTAGAAGAAAGCAGTAAGGAAGCCAAAGGTTTGGTTCGTTGAGGCGATAGACTTGGGGTTTACACGAGACCATGAACTAAAAAAACCCAACACCACCATCACAGTAAGTGAAAAGGTGAGGGAGGTCAAATCTACATCCGTTAAACTAGCTAGGTAGTCAAATGGGAAAGCACTCAGACTCATGCCCATATCTCATAAAATAATTAAACGTTGAAAGAGAAGATCCCCTCCTTGGCATCACACATGCTGCTGTCACAACAACTGATATTCAAGAGTATAGCCCTTTCTAGTCAATTTTAGCTCACCCGAAGATCATTGAGGTATGGAAACGTATAGATGGTAAGAGGTAAAGGTTGAATTTCGAGAAGTATTGAGTTCCTTCGTAGACAACCATGGCTATGTGGTTCGAAAAGTTAGTCCGACAAGGGATACTCATGGTAGGTGAACATAAATTTGTGTTTATTCATCATCTTGGTTATCCACACCAGGAAATCGCCAACCATTGGGGCACAGATGTTAAATACCGAGGGAGGTTCAATTGCTTCCACGAAGCCTGAGCCTTGGAGGTGTTGTGCATGGGTTTTAACATCCCAGCAACCTCTCTTTGGCGCTCCTAGTTGCAGTCATGACCTCTGAAATCCCATCCCATAGTGGTGGAAAAAATGTTGGAGAAAATGCTCGCTCTGGGACCATATAGGTCCGGAGCCTTCGACACTGCCCCTAAAATATTCACTTGACTACTTTGTTGTGGGTGAGGAGAAGGTCAAACATACACCCAGCTGCATGGCCTATAAGAAAACCCTCTTCATACGAGGAAGAAAGTGGTACAAAGATGATAAGCTTCATAAGTCGTTTATCATCACCAAGTGTGCAACCACCTTTTTTCCAGCCTCGTCCTATAACCATCTTACCAGACGAAAGTGGGGTCAAGAAAATGATCGAGCGACGGGACTCAGGTCTTCTTGTCAACCTTTGAGCGACATTGTCTGGAAGAAGCGGGCTGGTCAAAGAGATAGAAAGGTATATTCAAAGTGGCTTGAGTGGACAACTGACCATCATCATGCAACATGGGGATCACTTTCACAAAGTAGGGAGGAAGAAAATTATGTGCTGTCAGTCCATGTTAACACGCGCTGTAAATCCATAATTTTTGTTTATATTTGTAAAATGTGGCAATAGTTCCACTCTCTATAATGTTAATGCATGATTGTGACTGGAAATAGTTTCTTAGGGTTGTTTCAGAGAATAATCTCAGCATTGAAGTATTATAAATACAATCCTGATAGGGGAAAAAAGAGTTAGCTGGAGGGTGGGAAAACCTTCAAGGGTTGAGGTTCTCTATTGTAAAATAAGATATGGTGCATGTGTTATGAATAAAAATTGTAGAGGAAGAGTTGTTTCTTAAGACGGAGATTCATGTGTCGTTGCTTCTTTCAATATGTATTTTATTTATGTGAAATGTGCATCTTGTCTTCATTCCAGTCTGTTGATTTCTCTCATGTCTGTAACTGAGTGTATAATAGTTAGGAATTCATACATGTTATGCTCCTCTTGTTATTTTAGCCATTTATCAAGTTTTCTTCTAAAGTTGTGCGGAATTCATCTTACTGGTGCTCCGTGCGATGGGATGTTCTCTCTTGTCCCCTAACCACCCGCTAAATATCTCTTGATTGCGAGATTGACGGATATCTTGTCTCTATCTGCAACCCTATGTCATTTTTTTCCTCATACAAATGTTCCCTACACAGGTTTTCAACTCCATTGCCAATGGTCCCTTGCCCTGATAATCCCACCTGCATCTCATGTCACTCTACTTTCTCCCATTTCAGGAGTCCAGCCTCCTGACCATCCTTGAGCGAATATCTTATGCAGAGTAAAATCTGAAGACAAGCGAGAGATCTCTCTCTTATTTGCGTAAGGCCAGAGGCATAGTCTAAAGTGGTTCTATTGTTACCCGAGAGTGGGCCTTCCTTCAACCTTGGGGATCAATCCCAGTGTTAATAGGTTGGATGGAAAATGGTTCTCTCTCGAGCAAGAAAAGAATCGCTTTAGACTATGCCCGTAGCCTTGCGCAGTCATAGAGGGACCTCTCGCTTGTTTTCGGGTTTACTTCACGTAGGATATTCGATCAAGAATGGTCAAGAGGCCAGACTCCTGAATGGGGTGGGTGCGTTAATGTAAGGTGTAGGTGGGACTATCAGAGTAAGGAATCATTGGGAAATGGAGTCAAAGGTCTGATTAGGGAACATATTGTAGGGGGTAAAGAATGGTGTAAATTTACAAACAGAGGCAGGATATTCGTTGATCTTGCAATCGAGAGATATTCAGCGGGTGATTTGTAGATGAGAGGAAATAGTCTATCACGCAGAGCACCAACAAGATGAACTCTACGTAAATTCAGAAGAAAACTTAAATGATTATCTGAAACAATAAACATAGCATAACATGTATGATTTTCAAATTGTTATACACTCATTTCAGACATGAAAGAAATTAACAAACTAGAATTAAAACGAGATGAACATTTCACGTAAAGAGATGACATATTGAAAGATGCAATGACACATGAATATCTATATTGAAAGAAAATATTTCTTCTACAAATTTATTCATAACATGAATATCAAAGACTAATTACAATGGAGAGCCTCAGCCCTTAAAAGTTTCCCAACCAACCCCCATCTCCCTCTATCGGGAGTGTATTTATACAATTTCGACACTGAGACTATTCTTCAAAACCAACCTAAAAACTGTTTCCATTCACAATCAAACAGTAATAGTCTTGAGAGTGGAACTATCGCCATGATTTACAAATGTGAATAAACATCATGGAGCTGTAGTGCATGGTAACGTACTACAACGCAAATTTTTCTTTATCATGGTATGTGAATACGATCCCTATGTTTCCTACTGATGGTTAGTTGCCGACTCGGACCATTTTAGAGATACCTTTTGTTATTTTTTCAACATTTAGCTAGCATATCATTAGGATCTTTAACTGAGAGAACAACAAGCACAACAATTAAACACAAGAGACAATGAACATAGTGTTTTTCCTCAGGGAAACCATAAATGGAGAAAACCCCACAACTTCCTCTGAGATATAATCAACACCAAAGTGAAACCCAAAAACAGTAAGACAATCTCCTAACAGCAGTAAGCCCTTTCCTCTAGCGCTAGTGTCTTTCTCTTCCTCAACTATGCGCTACACTTGAGTGTGTTTGAGTTGTGTGTTAAATAGAGAGTCAAGCTCTCTATTTATACTAATCCTAACATGACTAAAACCCAACCAGGTCTGACCTCTACTATGAGATTCTAATAACCGTAGTGCCTTGGAACTGCGGGGACTTTAACCCTTAGACAATTGGAAGGTTACCCACTATGACTTGACATGACTTGTTTACATTATTGATTCTCTTGATCGAAACATCAGGACATGACAACATGAATCAATTAAATTATAGATACATCCCAAAATAAACATCGGGTTAGAATAAATAAGATACATAGATGAATACATTCCAAAGTTACAAATACATCAACACTCCATCTTAACTAGGAAGGTATTCTTTCGATATAATTTTCAACACTGGAATTATTCTATAAATCATCTGTATCTTCAAGTCTTCTTAGTATTCAAGTCATCTTAATCTTCAATTCGTCTTCATCTTTGAATCTGGATCATCACTCGATCTGGATCATCACTGGATCTGGATCATCCCTCGATCTGGATCATCACTAGACGTCATCACTGGATCTATATCATCCCTCAATCTGGATCATCTCTGTTGGATCATCAATACTGAATCTTCACGGGTGCTATCTCATGATTCTTCTTATCATAGGAAGTTCTACAGAGCCAACCCTTTTTCATGTTGGATGTAGGCCTAGCCATCATGTAGGTCTTCGCCTAACACTTACATATGCTCATGTAGGAACTAACCTGTAATCATATCAGAAAGACATGCCCAGCACTCACATCTGACCATGTGGGAACCAATCCCACAACCCTGTTATAAAGTCCCATCACTCACATCTGGCACATATGAGGAACCAATCCAACATGTATGTCCAGAAAGGGTCTACACTTATATCTCACACATACGAGGAACCAATCCTGTTAGTTTTTCAATATTAAGCTAGCATTATGTTAGGATATTTACTGAGAGAATAACAAGTACAGCAATCAAACACAAGAGATAATGAACACAGTGTTTTTTATCGAGGAAACCATAAATGAAGAAAACCCCACAACTTCCTCAGAGATAGAATCAGCACAAGATGTAAAACCCCAAAAAAGTAAGATGCACTCCTGACAGCAGCAATCTTCTTCTCGTCTAGCCCCAGTGTCTTTCCTTCCTCAAACATGCGCTACACTTGAGTGTGTGAGTGATGTGTGCTAAATAGAGATCCCATATCTCTATTTATACTAATCCCAACATAACTAAAACCTTACTAAGGCCGACCTCTACTTGGAGAGTCTAATAACCCTAGTGCCCTAGAACTGCGGGGACTTTAACCCTTACAGAATCGGAGGGTTACCCACTATGACTTGACATGACTTATTTACATTATTGATTCTCCCGATAGGAACATCGGGGCATGAAAACATGACTCAATTACATAATAGATACATCCTGGAATAAACATCGGGTTACAGTACATAAGATACATAGATGAATACATTCCGAAGTTACAAATACATCAACACTCCCTATTAACTAGGAAGGTATTCTTTCGACACAATTTTCAGCACTGGTCTTCTTCTCTGTATCAACTGGATCATCTCGTCATCTACATCTCGAGTCCTTTGAGTCTTCAAGTCATACTCATCTTCAAGTCATCATCATTCTTCGAATCTGGATCATCTCTCGATCTAGATCAACATGGAACATCATCACTGGATCTGGATCATCTCTCGATCTGGATCAACATCACTGGACTGGATCTGGATCATCACTTGATATGGATCAGGATCTGGATCATCTCTCGATCTCGATCATCACTGCTGGATCTGGATCATCACTCGATTTGTATCTCTCGGAGTCATCATAACTGGATCTGGATCATAGCTCGATCTGAATATCACCTGGTCATCATCATGTGTGTGCTATCTCATCATAGGAAGTTATACAAATCCAACCTTCTTTCATGCTGGGTGTATGCCTACCTCCTTGTAGGTATTTGGTAGCCCTCATATCTGACCTACTCGTCAGAATGGCCAGCACTCACATCTGACATGGGAGGAACCTAATCCTTTAGCCATGAACAGAATGGCTCTGCCCTTACATCTGACCTGCTTGTCAGAATGACGGTAGCCCTTACATCTGTCCTACTCGACAGAATGGCCACCACTCACATCTGACATGGAAGGAAATAAATCCTTTATCCATGAATAGAATGGATCTACCCTTACATATAACTTGCTCGTCAGAATGGCAGTAGCCCTTACATCTGTCCTACTCAACAGAATGGCTAGCACTCACATCTGGCATGGAAGGAACTAAATCCATTAGCCATGAAAAGAATGGCTCTGCCCTTACATATGACTTGCTCATCAGAATGGTGGTAGCCCTTACATCTGTCCTACTCAATAGAATGGCCAGCACTCATATCTGACATGGAAGAAACTAAATCCTTTAGCCATGAACAGAATGGCTCTGCCCTTACATCTGACCTGCTCGTCAAAGTGGCGGTAGCCCTTACATCTGTCCTACTCGACAGAATGGCCAGCACTCACATCTGACATGGAAGGAAGAAATCCTCTTACCATGACAGAATGGCTCAGCCCTTACATTTGACCATGGAAGGAACCAATCCTCTCACCATGTTAGAATGGCTATGGGTCTCATCACTTTCTCTTGGAGGAAACCTCGATGTAGACAACACCAAGCTTCTCCATGAAGTACATGAACTTCAGCCTAGCCAATGGCTTCATCAATACATCAGCTATATGTTCGTCCGTCACAACATATTGGAGCTTCACTGCTCTCCTCTGCACCATATCCCTGATATGGTGATACTTGATCTCGATATGCTTTGACTTGTTATGGAACACTGGATTCTCTGACAACTTCACGCAACTCTGGTTGTCACAATGTATACAAGTAGCATCCATCTAGAGATCAAATATATTAGACAGTAGCTTCCACAGCCTTATTGCCTCACAATTAGCTGAACAAGCTATGACATACTCTACTTCAGCTGTACTCAGTGCCACACAAGATTGCTTCCTGCTAAACCAAGAGATCACATTTGATCCCATAGTGAAGCAACGCCTTGAATTGCTCTTCCTATCGATGGCACTGCCTGCCCAATCTGAATCAACATAAACCTCCAGGTTAATCTTTTGATTCGCATCATACTTGAGCCCATAATCAATTGTACCCCTCAAGTACCTCAGAATATGCTTTGCAGCAATCAAGTGAACATTTATCGGATCTGTTAAGAACTGGCTCAAGGTGTTCAAAGCAAAGCAAATATCTGGTCTCGTGTTCGTCAGGTACATCAATGACCCAATCATTTGATGATACATCGTAGCATCAACCGTCTCTAAAGAAGCATCATTCAATAGCTTCAGGTTTGATGCCATAGGTGTGGCCATAATCTTGGAGTCCATCATCCCAAACCTCTTCAGGATCTCTATTGCATACTTCTCTTGTCCAAGGAAAATTCCATTCATACTCTGCCACACCTCCTTACATAGAAAGTAATGCATCATACTCGATTCCTTCATCTCGAACTCGACATCAAGATTTCTCTTTGTATCAGTAATTAACCCATCCATACCTGTCACAAATAGATCATCTACATATAGTAGAAGCATCACTCGGTTTCCATGTTCAACCTTGTAGTAAAGGTTGGAATCTGCTTTACTTTTGGTAAATCCCAAACTGGATAGAAAGCAATCAATTCTGCCGTACCATGTCCTAGGTGCCTATTTCAAACCATATAGGGATTTCTTCAATATTCATACATGAGACTCCCTGTCATGTGTCTCAAAACCGAGTGGTTGTTCTACATACACTTCCTCTTCCACTACACCATTCAAGAAAGCAGTCTTGACATCCATTTGGTGTATCTTCCATTTCATCACTACAGCCAAAGAAAGTACTGATCTGATGGAAGTGTATCTGGCTATAGGTTCAAAGGTCTCTTCATAGTCTATTCCCTCTTTCTGAGAGAAACCTCGAGCTACAAATCTTGCCTTATACTTTTCAATGCTACCATCTGCAGCATGCTTGATCTTGTAGATCCATTTGGAAGTTACAACTGACTTCCTATCTGGTCTTTAGACAACATCCCAAACATCATTCTTCATGATCGATTGGTACTCTTCGATCATAGCATCATTCCATTCTTTCTATTCTACTGCTTCTTCATAACTAGAAGGTTGTTTATCAATGAAATCACATAGTAAAGCTACATACCCGGAATTGGATCTGGTCCTCTTTTTTTCTCTGTGATTTTCTTCTGCAGCCCCATATCTTTCCGCACCTTGGATACGTTCTCGTACCCAAGCAGGTTTCCTCTTATTAGGATTCTTCTCCAGAGGTGGATCTACAGGTCTTTGTGGTTCTTCAAATTCTCGATCTTCTTCTCAAGTTTCTTCATTCATGGTTGTATCATGAATTCTGGGTGCTTTTGCTTCTTTAGGTTCTTCAGTAGGTCTCTTTTTTGATTTGTTGTAAGCTGTGTCTTCATCAAATATCACATCCCTGCTAATGTCAATATTCTTATATCCTGGGAAATATATTCTGTAAGCCTTTGAGCTTTCAGAGTATCCCACAAATATACCCTTCTTTCCTGAAGGATCTAATTTAATCCTCTTTTCTTTTGGAATGTGGATGTACACAGGACAATCGAATATTATGAGATGGCTGACTTCTGGTTTTTTGCCTAAGAAGACTTCTTCAGGAGTCTTGTTCTCGAGTACTCTATGTGGAGTACGGTTCTATACATACACAGCTGTTCTGGAAGCTTCTGCCCAAAGATCCATAGGAAGGTCTTGATCATGAATCATTGCTTTTGTAGCTTCCATGATAGTTCTATTCTTCCGTTCCACAACCCCATTCTGTTGTGGATTATAAGGGGTGGAAAACTCCCTCTTAATCCCTAATTCTTTGCATAGCTCTTTGAATTCATTCGAAGTGAATTCTCCACCATTATCTGATCGAAAAGTCTTGATTTTCTTTTCAGTATGGTTTTCAATCAAGGCTTTGAATTCTTTAAACTTGCTAAATACTTCATCTTTGTTCTTCATAAAGTAAACCCATGTCTTCCTAGAAAAATCATCAATAAAAGAAACATAATATGCATACCCGCTTAGAGAGTTTAATGACATAGGACTGCATACATCGGAGTGGATAATTTTCAAGATTCTTTTTGCTTTGCTTTCACTGCTTGGAAATGTCTTCTTTGTAATCTTTCCTTTCGCACATCCTATGAAAACCCCATCATGTTTTGCTTGAATTTCTGGAAGACCTTCGACAGCTTTGCTTGCAATAGGTAGTGCTCTGTAATGCACATGTGCAAGCCTTCTATGCCAAAGTTCACTTGGCTGTACTGTGTCATGGAACAAGGCTTGTTCTAGATGGCCCTTCAGTTTGTATAATCCTCCTTCTTGTTCTCCAATTACTATCGCATCATCGATAGTCTTTCCTTTTGGCCACATGATGACTTGACCATCTATGAATGCAACCTGCATTCGTTTTGCATCTAATGCTAATATGGAGAGAAGGTTCTTCTTGAGTCCTGGCACAAACAATACTTCTTTCATTGTTAGATATTTTCTAGACTCTAACTTATATGAAGATTCCCCACTACCTTTTATTGGATATTGGTAGTCATCTCCTAGCTTTACCTTGTGAGGTGATTCATGCCCTGACAGTCTTACAAAGGATTCCTTGAATCCAGTCATATGTTTGGAATCCCCACTGTCTATAAGCCAATCATCACTTCCATGAGTAATGTTACCTGTGAGAGCTGATATCAGAACATATTCATCCTCGCTTTAAGAATATTTACTTTCATATCTGGATCTCTTTCTGGATGGTTCATCATCCTTTGCATCATGAGCATGATGTCTTCTTTTGTTGCTCTTATTTACTATCTTCTATTTGTTAGGACAATTCCTTGCATAGTGTCCTGCTCCATCACAAGTATAGCATATGACCCTAGATACATCTCTATTATCTTTGTGAAAGTTTTTACCTCTAGAACGATGAGATTTTCTCTTTCTCGACTTGGAGTGAGACTTGGAGCATACTATAAGGGATTGGTTTTCACTTCCCATCTTCTCTTCTTGAGCTGCTATCCGAGCTTCTTCTTGAGAGCATTCTTCCCATAGTCTGCTGAACTTGACTAACTTCTTCCTAGCACAGATTCCTTGGATGAAAGAATCCCATGAGCTAGGAAGGCCATTCAATGTAGTCATTACAATGTCTGCATTTTCCACTTCTTCATCAACTGCTTCTAGTTGCTCTTTGATTTGAGAAACTCTTGTGAAGTAATATTGGATTGTTTCTGCAGTCTGAATCTTCACATTCTTCTGTTGGTTTCTCAGGGTCATCTTTCGATTGATGTTCTTCCCTTCAAACAATTTGGTTAGGGCATCAAACATAGCTTTAGGTGTCTTGAGAGAGGACACCTGTGGGATAAGGTGATCCTTTATAGAATCAGCAATGATCCTCTTTGCCATAACCATCTTCTTCTTATGTAAGCCCTTTTCCTCATCTCCCTTTGGAACTAGAACCTCCTCATGAATGTAGGAGTCTAATTCATTTTCTTCCAGGACCAAGGAGATCCTATACTTCTAGGCTCAGAAGTTTTCAGCTCCCTCGAGCTTTTCATCAAGCTTGGTATGATGAGACATCTTAAATGAGAACCTCAAATGGAAATACAAAATATTTTAGATCTTACCAGGTTCAAGATGTCGGATCCGAAACTTGAGCTGAAATCCTGTAGAGCTGGTTCAGGAGCAAATTAGGGTTTTACTTTTCCGGAGCTCTGTCCACCCAAATGCCTTGAAATTTGTCCTTAACTTCGATTTTGGGGAGGAGATAAATCCAGGCCTGGGCTCACTAAAAAATTCCTCTTCTGTGAAAATCCCTAATTTTCGACAGCAGTGACAGGTCCAAAGTTGAAAAACCTCAGAATTGGATTATGCTTTGACAGAAATGTTAGTTTTTCAACATTAAGCTAGCATTATGTTAGGATATTTACTGAGAGAATAACAAGTACAACAATCAAACACAAGAGATAATGAACACAGTGTTTTTGATCGGGGAAACCATAAATGGAGAAAACGCCGCAACTTCCTCAGAGATAGAATCAGCACAAGATGTAAAACCCAAAAATAGTAAGATGCACTCCCGACAGCAATAATCTTCGTCTTGTCTTGCCAGAGTGTCTTTCCTTCCTCAACCATGCGCTACACTTGAGTGTGTGAGTGATGTGTGCTAAATAGAGATCCCATATCTCTATTTATACTAATCCCAGCATGACTAAAACCCTACTAGGGCCAACCTCTACTTGTAGAGTCTAATAACCCTAGTGCCCCGGAACTGCGAGGACTTTAACCCTTACACAATCGGAGGGTTACCCACTATGACTTGACATGACTTATTTACATTATTGATTCTCCTGATCGGAACATCGGGGCATGACAACATGACTCAATTACATAATAGAGACATCCTGGAATAAACATCGGGTTACAATACATAAGATACATAGATGAGTACATTCTGAAGTTACAAATACATCAACACTCCCTCTTAACTAGGAAGATATTCTTTTGACACAATTTTCAGCACTAGTCTTCTTCTCTGTATCAACTAGATCATCTCGTCATCTGCATATCGAGTCCTCTGAGTCTTCAAGTCCTCTTCATCTTCAAGTCATCGTCATTTTTCGAATATGGATCATGTCTTAATCTAGATCAACATGGAACATCATCACTGGATCTGGATCAACATCACTGGATTGGATTTCGATCATCACTCGATCTAGATCAGGATCTATATCATCTCTTGATCTTGATCATCACTGCTGGATCTTGATCATCACTCGATCTCGATCTCTCAGAGTCATCATAACTGGATCTGGATCATAGCTCGATCTAGATCTCACCTGGTCATCATCATGTGTGTGCTATCTCGTCATAGGAAGTTATACAGAGCCAACCTTCTTTCATGTTGGGTGTATTCCCACCTCCTTCTAGGTCTTTGGTAGCCCTTATATCTGACCTACTCGTCAGAATGGCCAACACTCACATCTGACATGGGAGGAACCTAATTCTTTAGCCATGAACAAAATGGCTCTGCCCTTACATCTGAATTGCTCGTCAGAATGGCGGTAGCCCTTACATATGTCCTACTCGACAAAATGGCCAATACTCACATTTGATGTCCTCATCAAAATGGCTCTGCACTTATATCTGACCTACTCATCAGAATCGCGGTAGCCATTACATCTGTCCTACTCGATAGAATGGACAACACTCACATCTGACCTCCTCGTCAGAATGGCTCTGCACTTATATCTGACCTATTCGTAAGAATGGCGGTAGCCCTTACATCTATCCTACTCGACATAATGGCTAGCAGTCACATCTGATATGGAAGGAACTAAATCCTTTAGCCATGAACAGAATGGATCTTCCCTTACATCTGACCTGCTCATCAGAATGGCGGTAGCCCTTACATCTGACCTGCTCATCAGAATGGCGGTAGCCCTTACATCTATCCTACTCGATAGAATGGCCAGCACTCACATCTTACATGGAAGGAACTAAATCCTTTAGCCATGAACAGAATGGCTATGCCCTTACATCTAACCATGAAAGGAACCAATCCTCTCACCATGTCAGAATGGTTATGGGTCTCATCACTTTCTCTTGGAGGAAACCTCGATCTGGAGAACACCAAGCTTCTCCCTGAAGTACATGAACTTCAACCTAGCGAATGGCTTCATCAATACATCAGCTATATGTTCCTCTGTCGCAACATACTGGAGCTTCACTACTCCCCTATCCACCATATCCCTGATATGGTGATACTTGATCTCGATATGCTTTGACTTGTTATGGAACAATGGATTCTCTGACAACTTCACGCAACTCTGGTTGTCACAATGTATACAAGTAGCATCCATCTGGAGATCAAATATATTAGACAGTAGCTTCCGCAGCCTTATTGCCTCACAACTAGCTGAACAAGCTATGACATACTCTACTTCAGTTGTACTCAGTGCCACACAAGATTGCTTCCTCCTAAACCAAGAGATCACATTTGATCCCATAGTGAAGCAACACCTTGAAGTGCTCTTCCTATTGATGGCACTGCCTGCCCAATCTGAATCAACATAAACCTCCAGGTTAATCTTTTGATTCGCATCATACTTGAGCCCATAATCAATTGTACCCCTCAAGTACCTCAGAATATGCTTTGCAGCAATCAAGTGAACATTTATCGGATCTGTTAATAATTGGCTCAAGGTTTTCAAAGCAAAGCAAATATCTGGTCTCGTGTTCGTCAGGTACATCAATGAACCAATCATCTGACGATACATCGTAGCATCAATCGTCTCTGAAGAAGCATCATTCAATATCTTCAGGTTCGATGCCATAGGTGTGGCCATAATCTTGCGTCCATCATCCCAAACCTCTTCAAGCTCTCTACTGCATACTTCTCTTGTCCAAGGAAGATTCCATCCGTACTCTGCCACACCTCCATACCTAGAATGTAATGCATCATACCCAAGTCCTTCATCTCGAACTTGGAAGCAAGTTTTGTCTTTGTATCAGTAATTAAACCATCCATACCTGTCACAAATAGATCATCTACATATAGTAGAAGCATCACTGGGTTTCCATCTTCAACATTGTAGTAAAGGTTGGAATCTGCTTTACTCTTGGTAAATCCCAAACTAGATAGAAAGCTATCAATTCTGTCGTACCATGTCATGGGTTCTTGTTTCAAACCATATAGGTATTTCTTCAATATGCATACATGAGACTCCATGTCATGTGTCTCAAAACCGAGTGGTTGTTCTACATACACTTCCTCTTCCACTACACCATTCAAGAAGGCAGTCTTGACATCGATTTGGTGTATCTTCCATTTCATCACTGCAGCCAAAGCAAGTACTGATCTGATGGAAGTGTATCTAGCTATAGGTGCAAAGGTCTCTTCATAGTCTATTCCCTCTTTCTGAGAGAAACCTTGAGCTACAAATATTGCCTTATACTTTTCAATGCTACCATCTGCAGCATGCTTGATATTGTAGATCCATTTGGAAGTTACAATTGACTTTCTGTTTGGTCTTTGGACAACATCCCAAACATCATTCTTCATGATCGATTGGTACTCTTCGATCATAGCATCCTTCCATTCTTTCTGTTCTGCCGCTTTTTCATAATTGGAAGGTTCTTTATCAATGAAATCACATAGTAAAGCTACATACCCGGAATTGGATCTGGTCCTCTTTCTTTCTCTGTGATTCTCTTCTGGAGCCCCATATCTTTCTGCACCTTCCATAAGTTCTCATACCCAAGCAGGTTTCCTCTTATGAGGATTCTTCTTCAGAGGTGGATCTACAGGTCTTTGTGGTTCTTCAAATTCTCGATCTTCTTCTCGAGTTTCTTCATTCATGGTTGTATCATGAATTCTGGGTGCTTCTACTTCTTTAGGTTCTTCAGTAGGTCTCTTTCTGGATTTGTTGTAAGTCATGTTTTCATCAAATTTCACATCCCTGCTGATGTCAATCTTCTTATATCCTGGGAAATATATTCTGTAATCCTTCGAGCTTTCAGAGTATCCCACAAATATACCCTTCTCTCATGAAGGATCTAATTTAGTTCTATTTTCTTTTGGAATGTGGATGTACATAGGACAACTGAATATTCTAATATGGCTGACTTTTGGTTTCTTGTCAGAGAAGACTTCCTTAGGAGTCCTATTCTCGAGTACTCTATGTGGAGTACGGTTCTGTACATACACCGCTGTTTTGGCAGCTTCTGCCCAAATATGCATAGGAAGGTCTTGATCATGAATCATTGTGTTAGCACTCAGAATGTACTCAAGTTGTAAAAGGTAAACTCCAAGGTAACAGCAAAACCACTTTAGAAAGAAACTGGTATTTTCTTCCAGAGATGGATCTCTCAATAAGGATTTAACAGGACCAGATATAAAATAACATTTAGAGATTTGTATGTATGGCTGAAACAATCACATAACCATTGGGAATGGAGTCATATACAATATAAAGGTATCACAAAGACATGTACACAAGATTCATCAAAGGCAAGATAATCACATCATCACAGTCATTCAAATTAATCCAGGTGAAACAGAAGAGATGAGGAAACAGCCCATTAATACAGAGCATCAACAAGGATGAATTCTATATCAACTTTAGTAGAAAATGTATAAAATATTTTAAATGATGACTAGAGCATAAACATATGAATTCCAATCATCCAACGCTGTATTTCAGATACGAGGAAGAAACAAAATGAAGTGTTACACTGGGGAAATACGATTGCACAAAGAAAGAAGCACAGACTGTAATATCAATGACACAGGAATCTCTGTATCCAACTGATTAGACTAGTGAGACAAAAAATTGATTTGCAAAGATTCACAATTTGAATTTGTCATCATTTTTGCTAAACCTTGTCCGTTAACCAGCTTCGTGGGCTTTATTTCTATGTCATACTCAAGTAATGTAGCAATCCATCTTTCCCTCCTGCCTTCTGGATCTGGTTGCGTCAAAATTTCTTTTACTGTAGCAATCGAAACATGCTCAATTATATGTGAATGAAAAACATATATCCTGAAATATTTTAATGCTTTAACTAAAGCATATGCCTGCTTTTCTATGGTGTCATATTTCAACTCTCCGTCCCGTAACATTTTACTGAAAAAAGCTATGGGTTGTTCCATATTTTCTTCATTTTTCTCCAATAGTACTACTGCTATGGTATGTTCCGAGGCATATGAGAATACTGAAAATTCTTTGGTAAAGTCTGGACTTACCAACACAGGAGCTTCCGAAATTGCTTTCTTGATTTCCCAAAAAGATTCCCTAGCTTCTGTATTCCACTTTATTTCATGACCCTTTTTTAACATATTTGTAATATTCATCAGAATCTCAGCAAAGCTAGGTACGAATATTCTCAAGAAATTTACCTGTCCCAGGAATGATTGTATCTCCTTTTTGCTTCTAGGTTCTCCAACCTTCATAATCGCACTTACCCATTCAGGATCAATCTTGATGCCATCTTTAGAAATTATATGCCCCAGGAGTTTTCCTTCTTTTGACGCAAAATTAGATTTCTTCGGATTCAAAGATATACCATACTTTCTACACTTCATGAAAACCTTCTTCAGATGATGCAGATGTTCTCTGTCAAACTTTGAATAGACTGTGATATCATCCATATAAATTACCACATAAATCCCAATTTCTCCTGCAAAGGCAATGTCCATAGCTCTCTGGAAAGTAGCTCCTTCATTCATTAGGCCGAAAGACATTTTTGCATACATGAAAGTGCCCCAAGGTGTGGTGAAAGCAGTCTTCTCTTGGTCCTCAGGTAATACCTTGATTTTATTATAACCAGAAAAACCATCCAACATTGAAATTCTCTCAGATCCCACCACCTGCTGTAGTATATGATCCATTTTTGGTAAAGGATAATTATCTTTCATAGAGACCTTATTCAAATTGCGGAAGTCTATACAGAGTCTTATCTCTCCATTCTTCTTTCTGACAGGTACCAGGTTTGCAACCCATTTAGAAAACCTGAGTGTGACAATGATCTTAGCATCAAACTTACTTCTTTATTTCCTTCTCAATGACAGGGAGCAATTTAGGGTTTATCCTCCTGAGTTTCTGTTTGAAAGGTTTTTCCCCAGGCTTTATAGGAATAGTGTGCTGTATGATAGATGTATCATATTCTTTAAGGTCTTCACAACTCCAAGCAAACACATCTGTATACTTATTCATTAGCTTCACATACTCTTCTTTCTCCCTTTCAGGCAGTTTCTTGGACAATTTTATGATTTTAGCATTTTCTTTAGTACCAATATTATTATCCTCTACAGCATCTCCAACAGGTTTTACTTTGGGATTCTTGGCAACGTCATTTTGATCAAAAATCTTTTCTAAAGGGATTAGTCCTCTTGGTATGAAATTATTTTTCAGCTGGATAATATCCTTACCTCCCAGGGTTTTCCTTAGCTTTTTACCATCTTCTTCTTCTATCTCATTTTCTTCATCATCATCAAGGGTTTCATCATTATCATTTTCAGTGTCAAAATGAGTATTCACGAATTCCCCTGATAATTCTAAAAATCTTCTAATCTGTACTCATCTTCAAACCCCTNATCAAGGGTTTCATCATTATCATTTTCAGTGTCAAAATGAGTATTCACGAATTCCCCTGATAATTCTAAAAATCTTCTAATCTGTACTCATCTTCAAACACCTGCCAATATTTGGAATTATCAGAAATAGATGGTCTATTCACCATTTCGATCTGGTATTCCTTCTGACCAGCCATAGGGGTATCAAATTTTCCAGCAGCTACGGCCAAAGAATCAGCTACCAAATTGTCAAGTCTAGGAACTACCTGAACTGTATGCTCCGTAAAAATGTTTCCCAACATATCCCATACTTCATTTCTGTAAGCCCTCATATGTGGATGCCTGGTTTGATAGCTGTCATTTACCTGATTTATTACCAATTATGAATCTCCTAAGACCCTTATTTTTTGAGCTCCCAAGTCCTTCAACACGTGCAATCCGAGTAAAAAAGCTTCGTATTCGGCCACATTATTTGTACATTCAAACATCAACTTATATGACAAAGATTTGAAATCATGAATAGGATAAATTATGTACACACCAGCTCCGGCACCAGTTTTTGCAACAGATCCATCAAAATACATAATCCACTGCCCTTCTCTTTTTTGCTTTTCCTCCAAAGCATCCTGTTTTGTCCTTTCCTTTCCTTTATTCTCCTCGGACTTCTTCTGCAAAGCCTCTTCTATATCGTGTGGAACAACATCATTAAATAAAATAGAGGACCCCAAATCAGTATCAATAGCATAAATATGATGAACTTCAGGTTTGTCCTGACTGCTTACTACATATGGAGTTCTCTTTTCACTATATAATCTTTTGTTCCCGTCTCGAACAGGAATCATGGCATACGACATATCCATCTGCAAACTGCCTTTCAATTTGGAAGTCCAGGATCTTGACAAAAGGACCCCGAACTTTGGTGGGATATCTACTACCACCACATCCATAACTATAGTTTTAGAAGGCAATTTGTTTAGGGTTACCACCATGTCTTTAATTAACCCAAGGCATTTTACTCTTTTAGAATCAAAGGAATACAGATCTTTATAAGGTCTTGTTACCTCTGATCCCAAACTTTCCACCACCCCTTTGGGCATTAGATTGTGTGATGCCCCAGAATCCAACATAGCATTGTGGACCACTTTATCATGCACATTCAGACTTAAATAGAAAGGAGGCACTTCTTCACCTTCCATATTTTCAACTTTCGATCCAAATGAAATAGTGGGATTATCATTCTTCAGTTCTAGGATGTCAGACTGCCATTCTCCTTGATTCCTGACCATTTTTGTTATAATATCCTTGTATTTAGTGTTCCTCAATAACTCATTAAATGGAACAGAAATCTTTAGCTTTGAAAGCTCATTTTGTAGATTAAAACTAGCACCAATCTTTTCCACATCAACCGGAGTCACCTTCTTTATTGTTTTATCCTTTTGTACATCGTCTTCAACCTGTTTATTTACAAGAGACTCTTTTTGTAATTCTTTTCCTTTTTCTCCATTCAAAGAAATAGAGGAAGGCTGATTTGGGTTTTCCTTCCCTTTATTTATGAGGACATCCCTGTTCCTCAATCTGATTTTCCTTTACACATCATCCATAGCATGTAAATAACCTCTTTGATACTGCTCATTTTCCATTTCAAATTCTTCGCTTGCATCTTCCTGTGCAAACATATTATGTTCCTCTTCAGTAAGATATATTTCTGAATCTTGCTCTCCAAAAAGATGAATCTCATTCTTAGGGGGATCTTCTTCATCAGCAACATAATTTTCAGGGAAAGGTGGATGGATGGGCTGTTCTTCGTGGTTCCTTGGATTTCTTTGGTCTCTCTGTCTATTTTGAGGAGGAATAGGGGGATTTGGTCTTCTAAAATTTGGATTCCTGATTTGGGGCTCCCCTTGCTCTCTGTTGAAAGGCCTAGTATCCGTGGTTAACCTATCCATCAATTTTTCCATGGTTTTCAACATCATTTCAAATTTAGCATCAGTGGAAGAAGACGAAGTGGAAGGAAAATTCTCTTTTTTTCTCCTCCTATCCAAATCCCTATGCTTCATTTTTCCACTCGCCATCATGTTATCTTCCACTTCTAGGGCATCAGTAAAAATGGCAGCAAGAGTTGCCGATTTCCTCTCCCGCAATGAGAATGCAAAATCATTATCAAAGGCCCCACCATAATGTAGCTTGGCAGCTGCAGGAGAAGGTTTTATATCTTCTGGAATAGAGTTGTAAGCCCTCATGAATCTACTTGATAATTCATGAACAGACTCGAAACCCCCTTTTTTAAGACTGTTATACTGAGATAAAAACTGCAGAGGATTCTGTTTATCATCCCACATATCCAGGAAAGCAGTTTGGAAAGCCTGAAAATTCAGTATGGACGCATTTGGCAAATCTTTGAACCATTTCTTTGCCTCTCCTGACAAACTTTGGGCAAATAACCGCATTTTAACATCAGGATAATCAACTTCCTCTAAGCCAATAAAATCCTCAAATTTGGCAACATGTTGTTTTACAGTTATATCACCCTCTCCATCAAACAAGGAAATTCTCTGTGAATAGTTCTGAGGGAGATCATGTAAGTGGGGATTGGATTTTATTGGTGAAATAAATCCCAATTCATCAGGTCAGCACAAGTGGATTTTGACGGCTACAGACTATTTTACTAAATGGATAGAAGCAATTCCTACCAGGAGAGCCACCGAAAATGTAATTATGGAGTTTCTTGAAGACAACATCTTGGCTCGATTCGGGTGCCCAAAAAGGATAGTGACAGATAATGCGGCTGCTTTCAAATCCAGGAAAATGATAAATTTTTGTCATAAGTATCACGTAAGTCTCAATCATTCAATGGCCTATTATCATCAAGGAAATGGGTTAGCTGAATCTTCAAATAAAAGCCTGGTAAGGATCATTAAGAAGCTGTTGGAGGATAATAAGAGGTCCTGGAACACCAAACTAAAATATGCTCTATGGGATGACAGAATTAGTACTAAAAGGGCGATTGGCATGTCTCCTTTCCAAATGGTGTATGGGGCTGAAGTGGTTTTTCCAGCATCACTAGGGGTACTAGTCATGAGATATTTCCAAGATCAGCAAGAAGAACCAAATCACATACAACGAAGGATAAATTAGATCATCGAACTGGAGGAACAAAGAAACAAGGCTTATGAGAAAGTGCAGTCACATCAGGAGAAAATGAAAAATACTTTTGACAGAAGAGTCAAGGAAGAGCAGTTTCAAATTGGGGACTTGGTTTTAAAGTGGGATGCTCCTAATGAAGACAAGCATGGAAAATTTGATCCTATGTGGGTAGGACCTTATGTTGTCGCTGGATACAAAGGGAAAAATTCATTTTTGCTGGAATATACAAATGGGGTTCTTCTGGAGAGAAACCCTGTAAATGGACGGTATCTGAAGCATTACCTATCCTGAGAAGGAAGGTAAAATTTGTATCATAAACTGTACATATTTATTTTTCTTTACAAGTCAATATGAATGGTAAGCCGAGTGTATTTGAAGCTCGTAGTGAAAGCCCTAAGATTCACGAGGCATACCATTCCTTTTCTAAAAATATATAAAAATGATATAGTTACAAAAACAAAAGATGAGTTTTTGGGGGTTATTGTGCAAAATAAAAAAAATAAAAAAAAAAACAGGCACCTGGTCTACGAGTTCTTTGATACCTCGCAGGGAGGATATCATCCCCAGATGGAGCCAGCTGTTAACACCATTATTTAGCAGGAGGATGAAAAATCATGATGAAGGAGAAATAATAAGTGGCCTGTCGAACCTTGGTTAAAGGATATATTGTAAGGGCGTGATTATATGCAAAAAAAATTCACGTTATAAAAAATCTAATGGTGCGAAGTCGAAAGGATAAAAATCAAGGGCCCTGATTATCTCCGCACTCTCAAAGACACGGGGAAGATAAGTGTAAGTGAGGTTTAATGTGATGAATAGATCAACGATCGTTGATCTATCCAGATGGGATCGATGGTCTATATTGAATCCGCTTCACAAACCTGTGCACTCGTTAAACGATGGAGCTTCGGCGGAATTAGTTATGTGGTGATTGATTTGACGGTTGAGGATTAAAGGCAAAGTGGATCGACGACAGTGGATGATTCCGGAACATAAACTTGCGTGATGGTTAAAATAATGGAGCCCAGCGGAATTTGGTAGGTGTCATCCAATATGACGGCTGACAAATAAGGGTCAATCACATTGACGGCTGTGGTCGATTCCGGAGCATCAAGTTGCACGAAGGTTAATAGCGGGAAGCTCAGTGGAATCAAGTATTCGCTTCTAGATCTAACGGTGGAGAGATAAGGTCGATTTCATCGACGGATGGGGATGACTCCGAGGTGGAGACTAGCAAGTTGTTTACTACCAAGATGCTCGGCGGAATGAGGTACGTGGCACGTGATCCAAGGGTTGTAAATTAAAGAGGAAACAGATCAATGGTCTTGAATGAATCTGGAGAATGGAAGTGCGAGGCAGATAGAAATAGATGGTGGTCGCGGAATATAAACCATCGGTCCACATGGCTAAATGTGATAGAATCCGATGACGAAAGTGGTTTATAGAACCACTCGAAGCATATTCCGGAGTGGGTCCTATAAAAGCAAGGTTGACTTCTCTCGTGGGTATTTTATCCACTCGGGAAGGGTGAAAAGGACTGGCCGATTCGTCAGCTTCCATTTGTCAGTTTCGGACACACTTCAAGCACATGCCTCTACAGTCAATCAGGTAAGGCTTAAACCCTGTAGTTCCTCCATCCAAATTACCAATTTAAATTAAGTAATGGACCAGGGGAAAGAAATTCAAGTGTCTGGTCATGTTGTAGATGACAAGGAAGAGTTTTTAGTGTACAGAGATAGGAGCGTGTGCGACCCCTTCCTATCTATAGGGAGCGTGTCTGTCAGTAAGGATAAATTGTGGTATTATAGCTCACTGGGGAACGATGTATTGAATGTATGTAAATATTTTCTGTATTACTTCTCTCTCGAGCAAACCCTCCATTTCCCGGAATTTGCAGAGTGGTGTGCTGTGAACTACTTTCCCTCTCAAAGAATTGTTGTGAGTCGGTCTGCATCTAGAATACTTTGTAAAATTGATGCCACAGTCATCAGAGAAAATCTCAGTTTGCTTGAAAATTACCCTGTTAATCGTGAGTCGATAAATGAGTCGGTTCTTGCTGAATTTTACAAGAATTGTGAAACTGAAAATCGCTGTCATTTCCTGTCTAGTATTCTAAAACAAGGTCAATCCCTTGATGGTATTTTCCTACCCTACCCTGTGCACATTTTTAAAAATGAAGTCCAATTGGTGATATCTCTGGTTTGTCAAGTATTGGGTCTGGGTGATGATTGTCGTGTAGGCGATGTCATCCTTGGTTTTTTATTAAGAATAAGTTCCTTAAACCTTGAATCCCAGTCAATTCCTATGTTTAATTTTGATGAGTATCTCGCTGAAACAATCCATCTTCAGTTAACTGAGTTTCCAAAAGTTCGGTTCTTTAGGTTTCAGACCTACTTGCTCAACATTATGTTATGCTCCAATGTCACTGAGTTGAAATTTTTAAGTACTCTATGCTCTTCTGATTTGCCCAAGCAAATCAACATGTTCGAATTTGCTAATTCGATCATGTCAGAAATGTACAAAATGTTGTTTGATGAGGATTTGCCCCATGTTCTGGACGAGATGAAATGTTTAATGCAGTCTTCACCCGAGGATCGGGTTGGATATTGGTTTCTGTACAAGGACTACACTGTGTTAAGGATATATGGGTTTACCGGTTAGCCTTACAGGTTACCTGCCTTTTTAACCCCGAGGATTTTCTCACTTGAATTTATGAGGCAGAGGTTGCTATCTGAAGAAGAGCAATTTGGGCTTTCAAAAAGTATTCAAACATTAAATCTCCACTTAAAGTCGGCTCTTTCATTTTTAAAAGTAAAGGGGCCTTAGTATTCATAGAGAAATTGCTGGAGAATATGGGTCTCCAAAAGGAATCAAAAGTGAATTATGATCCACATCATGTTATATCCCTTAGGAAACAAGCCAACAAGAATAAGTCATTTGAGCACCAGTCTGTTGAAAATTTGGCTGAAACAGCCAATCTGTTACAGCTCAAGGAAGATCCACATACTGCACCAATTACAGTATCAAAAAATACTAGCATTGTAATTAAGAGAAGTCTCTCTGATATTGAGAGTATGGAATTGGACGAAGATGGATCCCACAAAAAAGCAAAGCTGCTTGAAGGTGGTGAAATTGTAAATGATGAAATTTCTCATGGTTTCAAAAAGGTTGCCCTAGTTCCAATGAAAGCTGTGCAAGTAAATCAGTTCTCCTTTAAAAATGTGGAAGGTGGTATAGACGGTTCAGAATCAAGCCCGGTATTTAAGTCAAAGGAAGAACTCAAAGCTAGCTATATGGAGAAGAGAAAACAGTCTCTGGAGGAGACAAGAAATTTGCTCCCGCGAGTGAGAAGTTTGTACAATTCAAAAACCTCTCTAGTTTCTGCTAGAGATGTTGAGAGAAATACATTTAAGATGGCTATGGTTAACGACAAGAAGATGTATGAAATGGATATCCAGCTGGACAAAATCAGTACTCCGGATAAGATACAACTTCACAAACAAACTAGTGATATCATTTACTCAGACTTATTACAAGCTATGGTAAGGATTAATAAGTTGCAAGTTTTGACAGACAAATTAGAAATTCAATTGAAGCATGAAAGTGTTGAGAATAAAGCAAATGTCATTCAGATTAGGAAGTTGCAAACAGACATTTCTAGTTCAGATAACACCCAAGCAGTCAAGAGGATGCTAGAAGAAAAAGACAATGCACTCCAGGTCCTAAATAAAAGGCTGAAGATCCCAGGTGCTGAACATGTTCAGTCCTCTGAGTTATTGGCTCTCCAAGAAGAGAAAGATAAGGTCCATCAAGAGATGATGAGTACAAAGGAAGAGCTGGGGAGCTACAGGAAGAAAAATACAGGTGGGGGGCTGAATGAAGCGAACTGTTGTCTCAAATTTCCTTAATGAAAAAGGATCAAAATGATGAGAAGGAAATTATGGAGGAGTTAATGAGTCAGACCCCCATCGGTAAAGATTTTTCCATTGTGAATATCGAAAAGCCATTGGATGATTTCTCTGCAGATGATTTATTGGTGCCTATGTCCCAAGTAAGCTTAAAAGATGAGGCAATTAAAGAATTGAAGGCAGAGAATGAAAAGATAAAAGCTGAATTGGCCAAAGTAAGTGAAAGTAAAAAACAAATACTATAGGACAGAAATCAGTTGCAGAAAAAACTCAACGAGCTAAAGGAGAAAAACATCGGGAAAGGCCCTCTCCAGGGGGCGAAACATATCATTTGGGATACCTTGTCTATAGAGATTACCAAATTCCCGCACTATCTAAATTTTATTGATGATCTGAATATACTGATAAATTTGGCCCACCAGAGATTAAAGCTGGTAAATGAACACATGGATAAAAGACCTCTTGTTACAGCCCAAAACACATTGAATTTTCTAAATTCACTGACCTATTAGAAATTGCACGAGATGGGGATAAAAGACAGAATATCAATAG
Organism: Pseudotsuga menziesii; assembly: GCA_001517045.1. Taxonomy (NCBI): domain Eukaryota; kingdom Viridiplantae; phylum Streptophyta; class Pinopsida; order Pinales; family Pinaceae; genus Pseudotsuga; species Pseudotsuga menziesii. Next base: position 93,498 of record LPNX011190616.1, on the reverse strand, counting down.
TGCTGTGGGAAAATAGGTTTATCCACAAGCATCACTTGATGAAGACGGTTCGAGACAGATCAGAAGAATTTTTTTTGCAGGTTAATAATTTTAAACAGAATTTTAAGGAGTTGTTCGATGATGGATTGCCTTCATTCTGGGATGAGCAGGGATGGATGTTCTCCTAGGAAGACTATCATAACCTCCTTGTTCAGAGCCACATGGACCACTCCAAATTTAATGATTTGGAGAAAATATTAATAGGGAAAACTATTGTAGATATGTTAACAGAGGATTTCCAGATTTTCCAAAAATTCCTGCTTGTCAGAAAGGGGTTGTCCAAGGTATCATATGAGGCCTACATGGAGATCGAAGTATCAATTCGGGAAATGATGGAGTGTGATACCCCAAGCGCAGAACAGTGAAAAGCCGTGGAGCGGTTTGGAAAGACGAAGTACATTCTTCATTCCTAGAGACAAGCGGCATACACCAAGGAGCTGACTGAGCAAAGACATGGAGCTGACTGGGCGAGGACCTATCATCAAGATGATTTTTACTTTATGATCTGTTAGGATTGGAGTTGTAATTTATTCCTAGAAGTTAGGGATTAAGTTACAAAACTCTAAATTAAGCCGATCATTCAGTTATTGATCTTCTTGGAAGACCTATTATTTTATGTATATATTTGCATCTTTTTTATGTGATGGGGGTTGGAACCCATCGTATTAGGGAATAATTTTGGACAACACATCTTTTTTTGAATAACAAAGAAAATGCATGAGTTTTTCCAGAGATTCCTGTGTCATTGATATTACAGTCTGTGCTTCTTTCTTTGTGTAATCGTATTTTCCCAGTGTAACACTTCATTTTGTTTCTTTCTCGTGTCTGAAATACAGCGTTGGATGATTGGAATTCATATGTTTGTTCTCTAGTCATCATTTCAAATATTTTATACATTTTCTACTAAAGTTGATATAGAATTCATCCTTGTTGATGCCCTGTATTAATGGGCTGTTTCCTCATCTCTTCTGTTTCACCTGTATTAATTTGAATGACTGTGATGATGTGATTATCTTTCCTTTGATGAATCTTATGTACATGTCTTTGTGATACCTTTATATTGTATATGACTCCATGCCCAATGGTTATGTGATCGTATCAGCCATACATACAAATATTTAAATGTTATTTTATATCTGGTCCTGTTAAATCTTTATTGAGAGATCCCTCTCTGGAAGAAAATACCAGTTTCTTTCTAAAGTGGTTTTGCTGTTACCTTGAAGTTTACCTTTTACAACCTAGGTACATTCTCAGTGCTAACACATTGATTTTGCAGCTTCCATGATAGTTCTATTCTTTTGTTCCGCAACCCCATTCTGTTGTGGATTATAAGGAGGGGACAACTCCCTCTTAATCCCCGATTCTTTGCACAGCTCTTTGAATTCATTCAAAGTGAATTCTCCAACATTAACTGATAAAAAAGTCTTGATTTTCTTTTCAGTATGGTTTTCGATCAAGGCTTTGAATTCTTTAAACTTGCTAAATACTTCATCTTTGTTCTTCATGAAGTAAACGCATGTCTTCCTAGAAAAATCATCAATAAAAGAAACATAATATGCATACCCGCTTAGAGAGTTTGATGACATAGGACCTCATACATCGGAGTGGATGATTTCCAAGATTCCTTTTGCTTTTCTTTCACTGCTTGGAAACGTCTTCTATGTATTTTTTCCTTTCGCACATCCTATGCAGACCCTATCATGTTTTGCTTGAATTTCTGGAAGACCTTCGAGAGCTTTGCTTGCAATAGGTAGCGCTCTGTAATGCACATGTGCAAGCCTTCTATGCCAAAGTTCACTTGGCTCTACTGTGTCATGGACCAAGGCTTGTTCTGGATGGCCCTTCAGTTTGTATAATCCTCCTTCTTGTTCTCCAATTACTACCGCATCATCGATAGTCTTTCCTTTTGGCCACATGATGACTTGACCATCTATGAATGCAACCTGCATTTGTTTTGCATCTAATGCTGATATGGAGTGAATTTTCTTCTTGAGTCCTGGAACAAACAATACTTCTTTCATTGTTAGATATTTTCTAGACTCTAACTTATATGAAGATTCCCCACTACCTTTTATTGGATATTGGTAGTCATCTCCTGGCTTTACCTTGTGAGGTGATTGATGCTCTAACAGTCTTACAAGGGATTCCTTGAATCCAATCATATGTTTATAAGCCCCACTGTCTATAAGCCAATCATCACTTCCATGAGTAATGTTACCTGTGAGAGCTGATATCAAAACATATTCATCCTCGCTTGAAGAATCTTCACTTTCATATTTGGATCTCTTTCTGGATGGTTCATCATCCTTTGTAGCATGAGCATGATGTCTTATTTTGTTGATCTTCTTTACTATCTTCTGTTTTTTAGGACAATTCCTTGCATAGTGTCCTGCTTCATCACAAGTATAGCATATGATCCTAAATACATCTCTATTATCTTTGTGAAAGTTCTTACCTCTAGAACCATGAGATTTTCTCTTTCTCGACTTGGAGTGAGACTTGGAGCGTACTGTAAGAGATTGGTCTTCAATTCCCATCTTCTTTTCTCGAGCTACTATCCGATCTTCTTCTTGAGAGAATTCTTCCCATAGTTTGCTGAACTTAACTAACTTCTTCCTAGCATAGATTCCTTGGATGAAAGAATCCCATGAGCTAGGAAGTCCATTCAATGTAGTCATTACAATATCTACATTTTCCACTTCTTCATCAACTCCTTCTAGTTGCTCTTTGATTTGAGGATCTCTTGTGAAGTAATATTGGATTGTTTTTGCATTCTGAATCTTCACATTCTTTAGTTGGTTTCTCATGGTCATCTTCTGATTGATGTTCTTCCCTTCAAACAATTTGATTAGGGCATCAAACATAGCTTTAGGTGTCTTGAGAGAGGACACCTGTTGGATAAGGTGATCCTTTATAGAATCAACAATGATCCTCTTTGCCATAACCATCTTCTTCTTATGTAAGGCCTTTGCCTCATCTCCCTCTGGAACTAGAACCTCCTCATGAATGTAGGAGTCTAATTCATTTTCTTTCAGGACCAGGTTCAAGATGTCGGATCCAAAACTTGAGCTAAAATCCTGCAAAGTTGGTTCAGGAGCAAATTAGGGTTTCCTAGCGTGAACGTAACAAGCTCGATTGAAAATATGCGTGAACGTAAAAAGCTCGTTTGAATTTTTGTTTTGTTTTTAAGGAGACTAAAAAGAGCTTAAACATAAATTCGGAATGGGTTTTATTTTTCATAATCCACTTTTAACAAGTCTGAAAAAGCGAAAAAAGTCTACCCGACACTCTTTTATTGGTGTTTTAATGAGCATATTAAAAGTGCACAAAGACGCTTGATACTTTTTCATTTTACTCCAAGCTTGAAAAATACTAAAATGGATGATTTCATAGCCATAACCCCAAAGTTGATATGAAAATATCAAAAAATACATTTAAAGCCAACTCATCAAAACTATATAAAACCAAAAGTAAAAACCCACTTTTAATGAAATAATTTTGGACTTCAAAATAATTAAATCATCGTGAAATATTGAAAACTTCCAAAATATCTCTAAATAGAATGAAATCGTAAGAATTGTTTACCATTTTTTTTTACCATTGTGAGAGTTTGGTAGTTGGAGTGAAAGTGAGGAGCTTCCACTGGTGATTTGGCAAGGGTCCCCGTCCATTGTTTCTTTTATCTTCTTGGTAGAGGTAAGCATCTTGATCTTTTCATTGCATGTACACAGTGAGTTCAAATTAGTTTTAAAACAAGGATAGAAGGTAAATGTGGGTAGACTTGGGGTTTACAACCACATAAAGGGGGTTATGAATGCTTAAAGGGAAAAAAAATTCGGGCCACAGGGCCCCTTAGATTTTGGGTAGAGTGTGCGATGGCGCTTTGTAGCGATGGGACAGATGCGTAGTAGGTGCTCTGTCCACAATCGACAATAGCGCTAGCCATTGACACTCCACCGAAAAAAATAGGAAGTGCTATAGGCACTTTGTGTGTGAAACCGAAAGGCGCCACTGCCCCTTTATGTGGACACAAATAAAACCTATCCCATCCAAAAATTGATTTTTTCCTTCTACATTATTTAAAATTATGTTTTAAATGCTTTTCAGTTCAGCCATGATATAATTTATAATATAAATTTTGTGTGTTTCAAGTGCAATATACTTTTGCATCATGGTTATTTGGAAACAACGAGAATATGTGGTTCCAAAATTCTAGGCCGTCAATGACCCAGCTACTGTAGAAGCTCTACAGAACTATGAGATCTTGAAGTACTTCAGAGTGCTAGGCATGAAAGCATATATCTGCCTACTGGAATTGTCACATACCCCAATTTTGTAAAATTATGTAATTGTTTTATTTAATTTTCTGAGACATTATGATAAACGTAATCCTAAGTA
>LPNX011190616.1:0-88733 GCA_001517045.1 Pseudotsuga menziesii | reverse complement strand
GGGAAAATAGAAGGAAGTGATTGTGAGTGAATGTTTGCAGGAACTTGAAACTGAGTACAGCTAGTTGAGCTATGGAAACTGTCTCAAAGATTCTGAGTTGTTATAGAGCTGAAGGACTGTATATGTTTTGCTGCACCTAGTTCCAATCGAGGGAGACCAGATTGAGCTCCGGGGTCCTGAGAAGTCGCTGTTTGAGCGCTCTCCAGGAATTGGTAGGGAGGAACGGCCTCCCATTGCTGTTGTTGTCCACAGCAGTTTAACAGGTTTTTCATTCATATCTCTATTCTCTTCTGTGCTTAAATAGATAAACAGAATGATTGTTAAGTATCTGGAAGAATTTGTTAGTACCTTGAACTGTTAGTGTAAAACTTGTTAGTATTACCATGTTTTTCCACACCTGATATCATCAGGTAGTACTCTAGCATGGTAGCTCAAGCTTAGAAGAAGTAATCTCCTAAACTGAGTTCCCTAGTTTATTCTAGTTTTATTATAAATGTCTTACTGTGTAATTATCTTTTATTTAAGCTGTCTCATTTGCAGTTTTCGCTTGAATCTGAATTGTATTCTGTTCTCTGGAAAAGAATTAACAGTGCATGAAAAGAAAGACTAAGTATACTGGAAATATAAGTTACATTCGTTTCTTTTCTGTGTAAAGTAAATGCATTACAGATTAAGATTTAGATATTATCAGTAGGGTTTGGTATCTTTGTTTTACATTTTAATAAAAGAAACCAGAAGTTCTGCATATCAGTATTGCTATCAGAACTACAGCATACTTTATGAATGTTCATTTTAAAAGAAATAAACTTTATTTTATATAGAAGTGTTTTATTTGAATTTATTAAGAGTATATTTAAATATTAAACAAAATGAAAGAGATCTTAAAATTCAAGATCAGAAATAACACATTATATTAATAATATTCTTATTTACATCTACGAAGTAATAATTTCTAAGTAACTATATTTATAGGATATAAAATAAAACATGATGTTATATATATATGTAATAAATGAATAGATAATATTTATAAATAAAATATTTAATATGATATCATGCAGAATAGAGACAGTATATAATTATATTCTAGATTCTAGATTAGGTTTTATATAAGTAAAGATATTTATGAACCTAAATTAAACCCAAGATTAACAGGATGGAATGTTTGTATAATTTTAATTATTATAAATTATAACAGTATTTCCTAACTATAGATTTAGGTTTATAAACCCTACATAAGATAAATTATATAACTATAGTAAAGAAAACATAAAAAATTGGACATTATAACCTTGTTTTATTTCATTCTGTATATTGCTTATAGATATATAAAGCACAAGATAAATAAACAAATAAGACATGTTTAAATATAAATATATATATATATAAAATAGAAATTTGAATGTAAAGTACAGAATGCTCCCTCATGGAGTTGAATCGTTATTAAAAAAATATATATATATATATAAATAAATTTTAAATAAACCATTTCAATTACTCACAGTCAAAGTTATTAAAAGAAATATAATTAAGTATTTCTTTCCAAGAACTATACATTACAGTAAGGGAATAAAACCAGTACACGCATTATTTTAACACATAGAAATTTAATTACCAAAACTTTTAATAACTGTCACTGTAAACGCAAGGCCAAAATCCTATTTAAATAACCATAAACGAACTGTAATAATCAAGGCTCGAAGCCTGTCTGTGTTCATTTTCACATTTAAATAACTCAAAGGCTTAAAGCCTGTAACCCTGTCTTAAAACCAAAACATACAAGTAAAATAACAGTTTACAACCACGGCCGTAGCCGGCAAAGCTCTTAAAGAGCTAGGGTTTAACCCAAAATCAAAACAGTACATCTACCAACCCTCGCCGTAACATTTTACAAGTAGAACTTTAAATACAGTCTCGGCTTGAAGCCGTAACCCTCTAATCACAGAGATAAACCCTAGTGAAATAGGGAAGAACTCTACAGCTAAGCGAAGAGCAGAGAAACCAAGTTTAGGCACCCTGTTAACAAACAGCATGGAGACGGACATCGAAGGACCGGGCTTACCAGGAAGCGCCGAGCCATGTCTTCTGTGCACAGCAGCTACTATCTCGAAGGGTAAGTCTTCCTTTGAAGGACAGATACTATTGGAAGGAAAACCTGCCAACAACAAATGAATTTCATTATATAACCCTAACAGTTACATAACGACAGTTTTTAAATTAAAATGCATACTGTAAATTGAAATTTCTTACCTGGCAGACTGGAACGAGGGTGCTGGAACCCTTTCCTCACCAAGAGAATCGAACAGCCCTCAACCGGGTCCACAAAATAACAATACAGCACACCCTGCAAGGAGTCAACGCAGCCACGAAGGAGCTACACAGACCAGCCACAAAGAGCAGTGCAATAACAACTTGCAAAGGAACAATACAACGCTGCTATGAAGGAGCAGTGTAATAACAGCCACAAGGGAGAAATGCAACGAAGCCCACGAAGGAGTAACCCAACACAGCCCACGCAGGAGCACAACGAAGGCGGTCACACACCAGGCTGTCTCCCAGCGAAACCGACCAGCAAGAACCACTAGGGTTGACAGAGGAGAGCTCAAAGCCCGCAGGAGAAATAAAGAAAAGACTGAAGCATTTTGGAGGCAAGTCAACTTATATTGCCCAATGCATGGTGAGGAGACAGCCACGTTATCCCATAAAAATTTTCCAACAAGTGGGTCGATCCCTAATGTTTCGAATCTCCTTGTGATTGCCAACAAAATCATTTCGGGAATGTTCCATATAATAGCTTTGCCAAATTAATCATAATGACGAAGGTGCTATATATCATTACCCCTCGACCTTGACCTGCATAAGGTCAAACATCCCAACGTTAATAATATTACATGAAAACAAATATTACATTGAATTATGTATAAAGCATATCTTGTGTTATATCAACCATCGTGTAATATATTATTACATTGAATTATGTATAAACCATATCTTGTGTTATATCAACCATCGTGTAATATATTATTGCATTGAAATATGAATTTAAACTATACCCTATTTTGATATGTAAACCATAATGTATATAGTTTATATTCAATAAGCATTATAACTTTGGAGTAATGGCTTGTAATGTTAAAGCCAAGTATTCCTCATACTAAAATCATGACTACAAGGATGACTGGTTATTGTCAAGTCTAGTTTAGTAAATAGATCATAAAAGTTACTTTGGAGACCTCACTTGAGGTTAGTTCATTGATTATAGTATAATCAATGAACTCATTTTACAAGACTAATGATAACTGATGGTAAAATTATAGTCGCATAATTTAAACAGTTTATACCTTACGATCAATTACCATAATGTAATAACGTTAACAAGGATCCTAGCCATGTTTTTTCTTGTCAAGTGCTATTATTATTTATGAGTTATTTTCTCAAGGAATGACCATGTGCGACATGGGAAATAATTCGTATCATGAATTATATCTTTATAAATGTCCTTGTCCGTAATTATCCAAGAACTCTGTTGGTTTACATGAATGGAACTGGTGATAATAATCATTCAATTAAAGGGACGACATTTCAAAACTGTATTGGCCTCTTGTCAACCTTTGAATTTCACTAATGAACTTTATCCTCATAGCTATTACTAGTACTAGTAATTTCAATAATTTTTATAGACAGTATTGGAAAAAGAAAATATATATAAACTGTTATCATTATCTCTGAATATCTTTTCAATTGAAGAGTTCTTAGATATATTGGGAAATGACAATTCTTATCTCTAGTGTATTTAAACCCTTCTCATCATATTTTGCTTTATATCAAACATGAAATAAAGGAGGCTATACCTGTAGAAGCTGAATAGTCCGTTTAACATACATTTAGTTCTCTACTGAAAGCACTTGAAACAACATATGATTTATTTTACTCTAGAATGATCTGTTAGCAGCAATCCCAAAAACTTTACCTGTCAATCTGTAAGATAAATGAAAACTGTGTGCGTTAGCTTTACAGCTAAGTAAGCCCAGTCTAACATAGTTTATCCACATGCTGTTGCAAACAGAGAACAATTAGAAAACTGAAGAAAGATAAACTCAACTAACATTCCAACCAAGTAATGATCTTACAGTTACAAAGTAAATAGCATTAACTAAACAGTGTTTAACGATTGTGTTAACATACAATTATGCTTTTTAAAAGTTTTTTAAATTTGTGAAAAATTTGGGGTTTTGACAGGAATACATCATAGACATGTGGGATCCTAAACAACAACGCTTTATGGTTGGGATCCACACTCTATCCATAGAGATCAAAGGCATATATTTCTTGACTGGTACCAATAGTTTGATCCAAGGCACGAGGAGGGGAGACCTCATTGAATGACTTGATTGACCAATACTGTGCATTGGGTATGAAATCTCAGTTTGGGAAATTCTGTATCTAGTCTATAGTGGATCGTCCTTATAGGACGGTAGTGTACACGATTGGAAAGGTGGCTGGAACTAGGTCCGCTCATCTCATTACTAGGTCACACGTGTTGTATTCCCTAGAGTGCATGGAGCCCACAGTATTCAATTGGTGTGAGGACATGCTAGTAAGTCTCAAGAATCAAATGAAAAAATGCAAGCAGGGGACGCTTAAGCTATTTGGATATGGAGTAGTGGTGGTGTCTTTTATTCTATAGTGGGTGCCCCATGTGAAGCCACAGGTGACCTTGAGCAGGCTAGAGCCTGAGGATCCTAGGATGCTCAGGTGGGTTTTATTATGTCTCACCATGGTGGCGAAGGACCCAAAGTTGTTTACATGTCTACCTTCTTTTGCTGGCTGAGAGGCTAGCTACTGATGGTTGAGGACTATGCCTACGAGGGGGTAGACTTCTGGGATGACCTAGAGCTCGCATTACATGAGGGGGAGGTATGGGATGACCTCGGTAAGAAAATACATTACTCACTATGTTTTTAGTTTTTGTATTTTATTTCATTTTGATTTTATCGTATTGAGATAATTGAAAATTTTTTCATGTGGACATTGGGACAATACGTCCAACTGGGATGTCACCCATTGCGAGGCGGGAAGGTACCAGGGATATGATGATTTATCACTCTGAGGCTGACGAGGAGATCAAACATCTCAAAGATAACCTACATTGTTTGACTATAGGGACTCCTGATGTGACTACCGATGACCTACCCAGGCGTTATTAGTGCCATACTATAGGGATTTCTAGACGGTTTGCCAAGGTACTCTGCAGAGTGGCTCAGGCTATTGCATGCTATAATGAGAAGCATGAGGATTAGTCTGTAGGGATTTTCACCTTTTGTATATGTATTACACTGAAAGCTTCGAAGCTTCAGTGTTTTCCCTATGTATATGTGTATTTTGAACTTGTTACAGTCCTGAAATTTGAGGGAATGGAAAGCTAGATGCTTTAGCCCAATCTTGTATCTCAGTCCTACAGTTTTATATATAAATGAGAAACTTTTATTTACATTTGTGTGTGCAAAAAATTTGATGTGTGAAATGATTATCTACCTATGAATTTACATGTATGTCATTTATAATTCAAATGGATTTTTAAATATGAGTAATAAGCCAATCTAAGACATAATTAGCTAGGGAATCTTTCACAACATTCAAATGTCTTGGAATGTGTTGATATTTAACCTGCTCAAAATACCTTTCTAACAACCTCACTCTTTGGAATGTATGAAGAAGAAGGGGGTTTCAGATGGTGTGGACCCGGTTAAGTTGTTGAACAACTAGTTTAGAATCTAGGTAAACCCTAATCTCCCTTACATCATTAGCTAGGGTTTTCGTAAAAAATTCATTCACAACATGGTATTCTGCTAGATTGTTGGTGGAGGGATCTAAGCAAACACCCCCTAAACTCATCAAATCACCTGTAGGAGACTACAATATTCAAGCTATTGATGCAAGGTTTAGTGTATATTGATTAGCACTATCCACAAAACCAGTGAAATTAGTCATCTGTCCATTAGACAAAAGACATACATAACTAGGGTTTTATGACAAAAATATCTTAGATCACATAAAAGACACAATTTTCAAACCTAAGACACACAACAAACTATAAAAAATATTTACAAAAGACCTTATGCTAGATGGCCTAGGCATAGTATATTTTTAGGTAGAGCCCGTTGCAGGGCTCACATAGGGGTATCCCATCATTTATTAAATGATATGCACCCTTTTCTAAAACACGGCTGATAATGTAGGGTCCATGCCACATGGATTCGAATTTTCTTGCCCCTAGCTTATCATGATTCTTGGCATAAGTCAAGACTAGATCTACTTCATCAAAAGAGCGGGGTTGAACGGTTCTGTCATATTGGATTTTTATTCGCTGTTTGTGTGCCTCACTAGCTAAGGAATCATCGTGGTAGATTTAATCAAGTTATTTAGATACAAAAAATGTTATTCTTCTATCGTGGTGTTGGGAAAAATTTCGATAACAAGTTTTAGAGAAGGGATCTTGCATTCAATCGAGAAAGTTGCTTCCAACCCATAAACTAATTGAAAATGTAATGTCCTCTTTGCCTAGGCATTGAGGATCAACCCACTAACCTATGTGATTCCTGTGGGTTCAAGCAGGTACTGACAGTCAGGGAATCAGCTGAAGACTGATGCCATCTACGGAAGATCTAGGGCATCAATATTAAATCACCATTGGGTTGAAGAGGGCCACCAGAGCCAAAGGCCACCTGCATGCATGACAGTTGAACATTATTTAATGATGCATGCACCTGATTAAGTCTCCATGCGCATGCATGAAATTCAAATGCAAATTAGAAGTTAAACTGACCTAATTAGGTCAAAAGTTAGGGTTTTCGTAGTTGAAATTTATAAAGGAAAGATAAAGTGAATGGAGAAGATGCTTATGTGATAATTGATTTGTGGAGTCGAATTGGAGAGCTCAGCGAGCTAAGTTGGGGTTGAGAGTATGCTCAGCTAACTGGTGTATTTCGGTAGTGAAAACTATCTGCCCTAGTTCATCATCAGGTTGGATCATACAGGTTCAGCACTAGTTCATCATCAAGTTACAGTAGCAGTTATTTCAGGAGGTTGATTATTCATCCAGCCAGAGGGTTTCATCGTCACATAGTGTCATCGTGATTAGAGACAAAGCAAGCACATCATCTGGGATCTAGCAACAGCTTATTTATTTGAGCTATATATGGGTATGTACATGCATTGATTTCTCCTATTTTATAGCATCTCCGTATTTTTTCTAGGGCACATATTTGCATGCAATTGCATGCATGCAAAGTTTGGGGTTTGATTTCCTATTATATCAATTTGGGATATTACAGTGGTATCAGAGATGGTTTTCCTTCCGGCCTAAGGGAAAAAAAGATCGATTGCATCAAGATCCTCATAGAATATTGGGCACGAAGGGGATATATTGGAAGGAATAGAAGGTTCATTTCTATTAGTTGATCCCCATGAAGATGTCCTCCTAGATTGTGTTGGGAAGCTATGTGGTTTAGAGAGACTGGGCAGTGAGACAGGATGGGATACATCATCAAGTCTCCAAGATCTTCCATTTCTAGTTTTCCCAACTCAGTTTGGAATCAATATGGGTTTGATTTTATACTCTAAATTTAGAATGCCCTTGTTTTCTGCCCCCATTGAAAAACAAGCCGTGGTTTGAAACTGAGAAACAGTGGGTATTTTCTCATTCTCTTTTTCATATGACAATTTCAGAGAGTCCTCATTCAGATTTAGGGCACCAGCTACAGCCTCCCAATCATCCAAGATTAGGTCCTCATCCTCACTTATAAAGCCTGAGAGCCTGCTGCTGCTGCTACCAGGTCTCTATTTCCTTTGAATATTGGTTTTCATTGTTGGTGCATCCAGTGGACCGTTGACGGCAAAGTCGTTATCACTTTCATGTAAACAAGATCCTTCAATATCTTCTCCAGTTAATGATTTTGAACTTCGGGAATCCATTTCAGAGCACATGGTTGATTCTGCATGATTGAATCCAACCTTAACCACATCATTCAACAGACCTAGATCTCTATTATGTTGTGCAGGACCCTTGTTTTTACCTTGGGATAACCACTGCTCTCGTCCAGCATCCAACTTATACTGCTTTAATTTTGCACTCCTATTGAGTGTTTAAATACTTTCGACATACTACAAAACAGATTTGAGATTGTCGCTAAACCCTGTATTACTAACATAGTTGTTGGGACTGCACCCTTCGCTGACCAATTGATCGTCCGCTGTAAGATTGACTACAATCTACACATTGGCATTCTAATTTACGACTCTCTTTTCATCACGAAATCCCCTTCTATCTGCAAATTCATCAGGATACTACTCTCTTCCTTGCATCTTCCTGGAAGAGGAGATTGTAGACCTTTGCTGCTGCCTGCGTTCGCTGAAGAGTGTTGGAGAGCATCATGAAAAGTGTTGGAGAGGTGAGTGTGCATAGAGGTGATTGGACCCTACATGTCATGTCACTGACTGCTGGACTATGGAGAAAGTCAGTGAAGAAAGAGGATCCACTACTGGAAGTGAATACTGAGCACATGAAGAGCATCATATATGGTGGAGAAAATCAGTGAGATCCCGCGCTAGAAGAGAATCTCTGCTTGTTGCTCGTTGCTGGACTGGAGAGGACGGACTGTTCTTATTTGATGATCGTTGCTGGACTAGAGAGTTGGACTAGAGAGGACAGACTATTCTAATATGCTAATTGGAGGATTTGCAGAGTGTGAAATCCCACTACTGGGTCATTAGAGGAAATTTGGGTTCTAAAATGGGCCTTATAAGAAAACACGCCAACAAAAAATTTTGTCAGTTGGAATTCAAGAACCAATAGAATTTCAATAAAATGAGTCAACCATAATGGTTGAATTGACATATTTGTCATAAAAGAAAACTACTTTTTTTGTTCGTATTTTCGACATATCTCCATGTCTTTTTACTCAAATTTCAAGCAAGAGAGCTCGTTGGATGTGGAATTTAATTCTGCATCCAACGAGTACCCACACTGCATACTTTTGACGGACCCTGCTACCCCAAAAATAAGAAATACCTGAAAAAACGTGATGATGACATAACTCTTCTGCTCAGAATTTGAGTAAATACATAGGGAGATATGTCAAAAATACAAACACAAAAAGTAGTTTTTTTCATTCTTCCTCCAAATTTAATAAGTACTATTTTATTATTTTAACTATTATTTTATTATTTTCCTTAGGAGGCCCATTTTAGACCCCAAATTTCCTCTAATGTTGAAGAGAATTCGCACATGTGGATAAAATAGGTTGATGTTGCCTGTTAGTGTAATATAGAGTCTGCAGCCACCATTGAAAAATTATAAATGAATCCAGGAGACGCATACAACATTACTCACAGGAGACATAGAGACAGAGAAGAGGAGTTAGAGGACATAGATTTTGGGAACATAGAGTATCAGTTTGGAAAAGGAAAAGAAACAATGGCCTAGGATGATAAAATACCTCTCAATAGTTTCATATCAGCCATAAAAGAACTCGTCACTGGGCAAAAAGAAATGATGATCACCTTCAAGCAAATGACTAAGAAGAATGGGCCCACCTCACATAGTCCCTTATTTCCCAACAATGATAGGGTATCCACTAGCAGTAGTAGGGATTACTTATATACCAACATGCAGAGCCATCCCCATATACACAAGCGGCCATTCTGACCTACCATGCCTCAATTCTTAGATAGTCTAGCTATAGTGCCTCTGGCACAAGCAGAATGAGAAGAACCCATAAGTGCCTATCTGAGAGAATATAGAGCTTTAGGAGAGGAATTCCATTCAGCCATGACCTTCACTGACTTTTGCCACTTTAAAAGTAAGAACAAACCCAAAGCTTACAATAGGCCATTTACCCAGAACTATGAGTTACAACGCATGGTAGGGAAACTGACTATCCCTACCTTTGAGGACACTTGGGGTGGCCCAGCTAGGAATTGGGTACAGAAGTTGGATACATACTTCCAAATCAACCCCATGATTGAGACAAATGCCATTCAATTGGCTACTTTGCATTTAGACGGAGAAGCACATGAGTGGTGGTATCACGGGTTAGTGACACTGGGTCACAACACCATCATGTCGTACCTATATTTTACACAGAGGCTCATTGAGCGATTTGATTAGAAGGATCCTGAGGTACACTTTAGAGAGCTGGCACAAATCAAGAAGATAGGTAGTGTAGATCCATTTATTTTAGAGTTTCAGAGGATAGCAGTCATGGTGACAAATATATCAGAGACCAGGTTGACTATGTTGTTCACTAAGGCTCTCACTGAACCCTTACGGGGATGGGTCAAGTCTTATAGGCCCACCACCCTAGCAGATGCCATTAGAAGGACTAGAGATTTATAGGATGCAGTACCCAAGTTTAGGCTTCCTCCCAAAACCAATTCCCCTATTAAAGATGAAGAGAGGAAACCCGTCTAGAAAGAAGGGCTAAAGAAAGAATAGATGGACAATAATACCGAACAGGACCTTAGATATGTTTCACTTTCTAGGAGCCATGGGTACCAGATCACATATGTTCAGGGAAGGGAAATGCTTACTACATAGAGGCCTATTCTAACAATGGGGAGGATGATGATTATCTAGATCAGGAGCAGAGAGAGACACCAAAGACAGTTAGGGAGTTTTCACCCTCAGGAGGTACCATTGCTATGATGACAGGGGTTCTTAGATTCCACGCTCTCTGAATCGGAGGTACCGTACAGGGCCAAAGAGTGGGAGTGCTTATAAATGGTGGGGCATCCCACAACTTTATTGATGCTGCATGGGTTAAAAGGAGAGACATTTAGACTGAGAGTTGTAGAAGGAGCAAGTCGACAACGTCGGCTTGAACGAGGGTCGACTTAGTTGATCAGCTGACTAAGTCGATGGGCCGACTTAGTCAATCAACTGACTAAGTCGATGGGCCGACTTAGTCGATTAGCCGACTAAGTCGGTCGGCCGACTAAATATAAGATTAGGTCGGCTAAACTAAAATTCGTGTCGGTTCACCGAACCGACAGGTAGTTATTTTGTAACTGTTTGTAAATTGTATATATTAGGCTGTTGAGCCAAACGAGAACTCAGTTCAGTTCTCTGCCTTGTATGAACTCATTGTAATATAATCTATTAATTTCTATCTATTCTTATCTCTTGTCTTTGTGTTATATTTATATGTTTTAGTATGTATTATTATTAACCTTATGTGATCTGTGAGATTACAACATTGGTTCTGTTGCCGGTAGTACATGACTGAAATATAGGCTCACATATGATACCAGAGCAGGAGATAAAGGACTGGTGGGAACGTAAAATTGCCAATTACTTGCAGAACTATGCCAGAAGAAATAGATTAACAGTTGCTGAAGCAAAAGAAATATTTTTTACAGAGACACATGAGAAGTTTGTCGAATTAGTGCCACAACTCTTGAAGCAACTTCTGGATGAGAAAGTCGAATGCAACTAAGGAACAACAGTTGCTGGAGAAACTGATCCGAGGAGGCCGAACAAATCTATCGGAGTGGTTTGAGAAAATCGCCGACGACTTCTGTGAGGAACAAGAAGTCGAGGACAGAACTTCTGTCGAAAGTGTCAAAAAGAAATTTTACATAGAATTTACTAAACAATTCTTGTGTTCCTTACCGACCTTGCTGTTCAAATTCTTGATAGAGAACAGAGCAGGCCACATCGTTGAACCTCGTCCACCACTGTTCAAACAGCCATCAAACACTAATTGGGCGGAGAAACAGAGGAAGTGGGAGAAATTTATTGCAGAAAGGGAGTCGGAATACTTCCTGAGCAAATAAATTGAACTATCCGAGCTTCCTAAAAGCGTCGGGTAGGCTATGGGGGGGTCGCTGGTCCTATGTTGAAGATAGAGTATAGTGGATCCTAGTCGGTTCAAAACTAGATAGCCATCACCAGTAATGAGAAGTTGGCAGAAGAAGGCCCTAAAGGAATAGTATTGTACGAAAGTATGTCGAACATTCAGAAAATAGAAAGGGACGAAAGACAACAAAGAAGGGAAGCCAGATGTGAATGAGTCACAGGGCTGCACAGAGGACAAAACCATAGGGAGAATGACCGGGAAAAGATTCTGCTAGAGTCGGGTCATGATCGACAGGAAGACGGCGTAGAGCAAGAGGTGTACCCTAAGGAGGAAGAAGTGTGGATAGAGCAGCCAGAATCTCTCCAAATAACTGCTCCCGGTGAAGGAATAACCCTTTCCCCAACAAATCCGCCTACCAGAATACAGACTATTGTCGAAGACGACCTCCAACTACGAGCTGGTGATCTTACTATCTGGAGCCAACTAGGGGATGAACCATACCCTGGATGACATCTTATTATACGTCTACCGGTGGAAGGGAATTGGGTGATGTTTCAAGCGGCACCGTCCCTCCGAAGTATCCACTTGCTCTTACTGACACAGGAAGGAGCACCCCCCCTGCCAAGTATAGCTTTAGAAGAAATCGAACAATCAGACCTACGAGCAATAAGTTGCAATGGACCATCAATAGTAGAAGTCGACATCAACCGACTGCAAGTCGACGAAGGATCGACAACCGATGGAAACAGCAGCTCCGTTGAACAGAATTTTGCAGGCACGACTACATCAATAACCCCACCACTTTCACCCCCACCCACACCTCCACCCCCGCCACCTTCTAAGAGCAGTGAGAGTGATTCATACATGGGTCACAGATCGTCTCACATCCCCCTTTACGAGGGAGATGAAGACCCCCGACAACATTGGTTCATCTGCGAGTTGACCTGGGAAGCTAACCAGGTTACCGATGAAGACCGACAAATGGCCCAGTTCGTAGGAGCATTAAGGAAAAGGGCCCTAACATGGTACATGAGCTTTTCCAAATGATAACCCAGAGCAACAAAAGCTGAGGTTAAGGCACAGTTCTTGTCCTTCTTTAAACCCCAGACGCTAAGCACCTATCCGTGAAGAAGCTCAAAACTACTTCACAAAAACCAGGAGAAACCATTCGCGACTATGACAAATGGTGGAAATATTTGCTGAGCCAATTGGATTACGTTATTGATTAATAGTTACTAATTCAATGGTTTCTTGCAGGAATATCACCAAACGTACATCGACATATTAGTCTGGAGACGTTCAAAACATATGAGGACGTGCTAACAAAGGCTCTGCAGGTTGAAATGGACGAAGATATACCTGCCTATCCCACAGACCACAGATTGGAATAGCAGCTAGAGAGTGTGCAGAAGTCTATGAAGGAGCTCACCCTCAAGAATCAGGAAATCTGGTGCACCAAGTGTTCAACAAACGGCCACTCCAAAGATAATTGTCGACAAGAATACAATCGACAAGATGTCCGTTTTGTACAGACCAAATTATTTTTTGAAATTTGCCAAGAACACGGGATCACTCTACAGCAGACTTCCCTTTTAATATGAAGAATGGAAAGGATTCCTGGTGTGCCATCTGCAAAACTAAAAGTCACAACACCACCGACTGTCAATTAAACCTCAACAATCGATAGAACTATCATGTGGTATACCAAACAAATTCAGTCGTGCAACATAATGAGAAAAACAATATAGCAACTGACCAGAATGGACAAAGACATGATGGTTGACGATATGAGTGCCAGTATGATAATCGATGCCAAGGGTATGGAGGAAGAGGTCGATTTGTTAGGAATCGTGACATACGACCGTGTCGACCCATCCAGTGCTTCATATGTCGCAAAGTAGGTCACTGATATGCAGACTGTCCATACAAGGACATGACTGATCTTAAATTCTGTAACCACCATGGAGTAGGCGATCACTCGCTTGAGGATTGTCCTACTATGTTAGAGAAAATTATTAACAAGAAAAATGTTAATGTCTTGTCTTGTGTCCAAAAGCATTATGTGTTAACTACTAAAAATATACATATTGTCACTCGACAAGGCACAAAAATAGGCCCTGATAACCCTCAAATTAGTAAGATCAAAAACACAAAAGTTTTTCTTGACCCCATGCACGAAAAACAAACATATCAAGAAGCCACCCACATATTCCGTGACATTGCACGACAAGAAGAAATCGTTAATAGGCGACCCACCACAATACATCAAATAATCCAACTAGTTCAAACTGACAAATTAGTATCTCAGTTTATAGACTTACTGCATGAAATAAAAACCACCAACTCTAAAAAACAAACCAAAAATATATGCATCCTGAACCAAAAAGACAAAAGTGATGCCGACCCACTTGTCAACCTAGAAATCGAAGGTTACCATGTCCGACAAGTCGTGCTCGACTTTGGGTCCCAAGTGAATATCATGACCCGGGATACATGGAAACAAATGGGAAAACCTCGACTCTATGAGTCAAGAATTTACGTAAAACTCGCTGACCAAGGCCTCATTGAACCCATTGGGGTTTGGAAAAATGTCGACACGACAATCAAAGGAATCTCGACCAAGGTGGATTTTGAAATTATTGACCCAAAAGAAGGATCTAAATCCTTCCCAGCACTAGTCGGTCGACCTTGGGGATGGAAGATGAAAGCATCCATATCCTTAGACAAAGAACGAATCAAGTTAAAAGGAAATGGTCAAAAAGTCATTGTACCAATTCACCCATCCCAAGGAGACCCTTGGACGGAACCTATTGATGAGGAGGTCAATGTCAGACAACTTTACCAGATCAACAATAATACAGACTACACAGAACCAAACATCCACGGGGAGCTTCACTTAGGTAACCAAGACTCAATTGGTTATAACTCAGATGCTGAATTGTATGACTAGGAAATAGAAAATTACAAAACACAAGAAAGAGGGTGCTGGACTATACAAAAAGTACAGAAAAGACCCACCCAATAGTGCTTCATAGTCTCCACTATTCCCAAAATCTTTGACAAAAAAATCAGGGAACGTCCTACCTTACAACTAACCAACTTAAACACTACACAACTACCCAGGTATAAAGAGAGGGAATCCCCAGTCTTACACATTGAACAAGTATCTAAAAATATTGGAGTACATGGTCGACTTCAAAGCTTAGTTGAAACGTTTGCCGGTCAAACAGCTAGATGGTGGGATACCCATCAGACAAAAATACAGACCTGGACAACTGCCTCGACTTACTTTGTAGAGAGGTTTGGTGGGAAGAAGTTAACCCAGCAAGCCCAAATCCCTATTTTTACCCAAGGTCGAAACCCAGAAGAACATATCAAGACTTGTGAAAAGGAGTGGAGAAGACTTCGCTATAAGGATGAAAGAGCTTGGCCGCATTTGGTCCCTTCAACCCTAGCTGACTTACCCAATAAATGGTATAAGATGGAGGAAGCTAGAGGTGAAACATTATTTTGGCATGAACGGAGGGAAAATTTTATCAAAGACTTCAACTTCATACCTCAAGATGAAAAATTGGTTGAGACAGCACAGAAAATCAAACAGTTTGTTCAACCGACCGAAAAACAACCCTCTCAACACCACTGACAAATCAAGGACTGTAACAGTATACAAGCCACGTCGACACCCCAGTCGACCCGTCTACAAATGGAAAATGAACACACAGAAGGAAAGAGCTTCAGATGGAAATCTAACCATACGGAAACAACAAAACCTATCTACTCAATACTGAAAGTCGTGACCACCGACAAACCAGACCTCGACCGAATGACTGCAGCTGACTTCCCCACCACATTCTCACAGTTCAAAGAAGGAAGTCGGCCGATCAATGAAGCTAAAGCACCAGAGTGGCTAGATGCCAAGGTGAAAACTAAAGAGGTCGACATTTCAAAGGATGACCGGCCAAAAATCGCAAAGATTGGGGACTATTGGAATGAACAACAGACCACTGAAATAGTGAACTTACTTATAGAATTCCAGGATGTATTTTCCAGGGACTATAAAGACTTAAAAGTCTTAGTACAAGAAATAGGAGAAATAAAAATTGATACCAAAACTGATGTTCGACCTGTTAAGAAAAGACCTTATAAACCGGCCCACAAGTAAAAGGAAATAGTTAAAAAGGAAATTGACAATATGTTAGCAGTAGGGATCATTTACCCTATTGACCAGTCGGAATGGGAAAGTCCCATGGTCGTACAGCCCAAGAAACATGACCCAACAATATTAAGAATCTGTGTCGACTTTCAGGAGCTCAACAAAGTCACACTGACCGACCCATTCCCCACCCCTTATGCAGATGAAATTTTGAATGAAGTTGCAGGCCATGAATGCTTTTCATTTACAGATGGATTCTCAGGCTACAACCAAGTACCCATTGCTAAAGAAGACCAAAAGAAGACAACATTTGTGTGTGAATTTGGGTCCTTTGCTTACAGAGTTATGCCTTTTGGGTTAAAGAATGCACCTGCAGTGTTTTCCCGAATTGTTGTCAAGACATTCCAAGAGTACATATATAAGACTATGGTAGTATACTTCGATGATTGGACAATATACTCCACCCTAAAAGATCACTGCACATGGCTACGACTTATGCTGGAAAGATGTCGGCAGATTCAACTTTCCCTGAATATTAAGAAATGTATCTTTATGACTCCCATAGGCATACTCTTAGGACATATTTTCTGTAAAGAAGGCATCAAGGTCGACTTTGCCAAGATTAAGATTATCCTCGACCTGAAACCCCCAGTAAACCTCAAACAAGTCAGGGTGTTACTTGGCCATACAGGATACTATAGAAAATTCATACGACACTATTCAGATATGACCTATCCTCTTGAAGAACTACCAAAGGAAGATAAAGAGTTTAAGTGGACAGAAGAATGCCAAGTCTCCTTCGACAAACTGAAAAGAAAACTAGTCAAACAGATTTCATGTGCATATTGATTCCTCGGGAATAGCAATCGGAGCAATCCTGACTCATCCAGGGGATGATGGGATGGATTACCCTGTAGTTTATAGCAGTCGAAAACTAAATAAGGCTGAAAGAAACTACTCGACCACTGAAAGAGAAGCCCTAGGTATGGTCTTCGCCCTACAAAAGTATCAACATTACCTCTTAGCCAACCCCTTCATATTCTACACTGACCATCAAGCGTTGAAGTACCTTGTCAATAAACCACTCCATCAAGGTAGAATTTGTCAATGGCTACTTCTTTTCCAAGAATTTGAATTTGAAGTCGTTGTCTGACCAGGAAAGATAAATGTCGGGCCCGACCATCTCTCCCACATAGACACAGGGGAGGAACTGACAGGAGTCGACAACGAATTACCAGATGCTCACTTATTCCGCATAGAAGCAGTACCAGCAGAACTAGAGGAAATTGCTCAATTTTTAGAGACCGGTCAGGCACCAGAAGGTCTGAGTACCAAGAAAAAACAAATCTTAGCTATGAAGGTTGCACCATACAGCCTCATCAATGGATTTTTATATAAAATAGGACTTGATGACATTCTTAGGAGGTGTGTACTCGAACATGAGCGAGACCAGATCATGCATGAAGCACATTTTGGACCTGCCGGAGGACATTTTCAAGTAGACACAACTGCAAAGAAAATCCAACAGTCAAAATTATGGTGGCCGACACTCCACAAAGATTGAAAAACTTTTGTTAGTCGATGTGACAGATTTCAATGACTTGGTCGACCTCTGCCGAGCATGAAAATTCCCTTGATATCCGTAAACCCTAGTCTCACATTCGAGATCTGGGCTATAGACTTCATAGGACCATTTTCTATCCCAGCCAAAAGATCAGGTGCAAGATATATTATCACTGCATTAGAATATGTTACCAAATGGGCCGAAGATGAACCTGTCGATACATGTTCGAGTGAGGTAGCTACTAAGTTTATCTATGAAAACATCATTACTAGATTTGGATGCCCACTGACATTGATTAGCGACCAGGGGACACATTTTATCAACAAAACTATAAAACACTTGACCGACCAGTTTCACATCGACCACCGACGTAGTACAACATATCACCCATAGTCGAACGATGTGATTGAAGCTTTCAATAAAACATTAACAAAAGGCTTAACCAAAATATGCAATACCGACAAAAATGACTAGGATGAGAAAATCCCTGCAGTCCTATGGGCATACAGGACAACCTATAAAAGGTCGACCAACCAAACCCCCTTTCGACTAGTCTATGGACATGAAGCAGTCGTCCCCCTACATTTCTGACAGCAGACACCTATTGTAGCACAACTACTACATGTTGATGTCAAACATGCCAGAAATGATCGACTATTTCAACTTAGTAAGCTAGAAGAACACAGACTCATGGCTAAACAACACCAGGAAATTCAAAAGCAACAACAGAAATCCTGGCACGACTGCAACATCAAAAACAAAAACCTGTCAGTCGACGACCTTGCCTTACTCTATAATAGTCGAGATCTGCGTCCAGAGAAGACCGACCATCCGTCTACACAGTCCACCACAATAGCAATTGACGGGCCTCACCAACATCTTTTTTGTACCTCCCTGTTTCTTCGGGATGAAGAAACGTTTTGTTCGTGGGGGAGATGTAGAAGGAGCAAGTCGACAACGTCGACTTGAATGAGGGTCGACTTAGTCGATCAGCCGACTAAGGTGATGGGCCGACTTAGTTGATCAGCCGACTAAGTCGGTCAACCGACTAACTAGAAGATTAGGTCGGCTAAACTAATAGTCGTGTCGGTTCATCGAACCGACAGGTATTTATTTTGTAGCTGTTTGTAAATTGTATATATTAGGCTGTTGAGCCAAACGAGAACTCAGTTCAGTTCTCTGCCTTGTATGAACTCATTGTAATATAATCTGTTAATTTCTATCTGTTCTTATCTCTTGTCTCTGTGTTATATTTATATGTTTTAGTATGTATTATTGGTAACCTTATGTGATCTATGAGATTACAACAAGAGTTTTGATGGGTTTCCAGTAGCTATAGCAAGTCACACCATGGAGTGCAGTCAGAGGATTCCTCAATTAACAGTAACACTTGGGAATTATCAAGTGAGGGAGACATTCTATGTGGTGGATGTACCTGACATGAAGGTGGTATTAGGAGTTCAGTGGATGTATTCCCTAGGGAAGTATTCCATAAACTACCATACCATGGAGATGGAGATCATAGGAGCTGAGGGACAGAAGGTAGTATTGAGAGGGATGAATACCTATCCTCCCACGCCAGTGACATCACACAGGATGGAGGCAGTACTCTGACAGGGAGATATTGAGGGAGCGGCAGAGTGTTTTGTTACCTTCAGAAAACCACCAGATAAGGCCACACAACATCCAACAGTATTGAGAGACTGTCCAACAAGTCGACCTCTAGATAGGGGATTTAAGAGCTACCCCCCCCTTAATGATGAGGGGAA
Organism: Pseudotsuga menziesii; assembly: GCA_001517045.1. Lineage (NCBI taxonomy): Eukaryota > Viridiplantae > Streptophyta > Pinopsida > Pinales > Pinaceae > Pseudotsuga > Pseudotsuga menziesii. Next base: position 69,389 of record LPNX011190616.1, on the reverse strand, counting down.
ATTGATTCTGATTCCGGAGTGCATCCTAGAGGTGCGAGAGTGGAAACTGAGGAACAAAATCATCAGAGACTACTTGGTTTAATGGAAATATCTACCTATAGAGGAGGCCACTTGGGAGACAGAACATGTATTACAATACCCAACTTTACAGTTGCTTGAGGACAAGCAAATACAAGCAGGGAGGGCTGTAATGTCCTATTTTAGCTAGGCATTGAGGACCAACTCACTAACCTATGTGATTCCTGTGGGTTTGAGCGAGTACTGACAATCAGGGAATCAGCTGAAGGCTAGTGCCATCTACAAAAGATCTAGGGCATCAATATTATATCACAATTGGGTCGAAGAGGGTGACCAGAGCCAAAGGCCACCTGCATGCATGACAATTGAACATTATTTAATGATGCATGCACCCGATTAAGTCTCCATGTGTATGCATGCAAGTCAATTGCAAATTAGAAGTTAAACTGACCTAATTAGGTCAAAAGTTAGGGTTTTCACAGTTGAAAGTTATAAAATAAAGATAAAGTGAATGGAGAAGATACTTATGTGATAATTGATTTGTGGAGTTGAATTGGAGAGCTCGGCGAGCTAAGTTGGGGTTGAGCACATGCTCAGATAACTGGTGTATTTCAGCTGTGAAAACTACCTGCCCTAGTTCATCATCAGGTTGGATCATATAGGTTCAGCACTAGTTCATCATCAGGTTACGGTAGTAGTTATTCTGGGAGGTTGGTTATTCATCCAGCCAAAGGTTTTCATCATCACACCATGTCACCGTGATTAGAGACAAAGCAAGCACATCATCTGGGCTCTAGTAGCAGCTTATTTATTTGAGCTATATACGGGTATGTACATGCACTTATTTATCCTATTTTATAGCATCTCCGTATTTTTCTAGGGCACATATTTGCATGCAACTGCATGGATGCAAATTTTGGGGTTTTCTTTCCTATTACATTAGTTTGGGATATTACAGAAAAGGCGTGAATCCAGTAGAAATCTTCATAGTGGTCCTATAAGCCCAAAGTGCAGAGAATAGTTGCAAGTGCAAGTTTGATTTGGCCTTCCCTACCATATGTTGAAGCATAGTTTTTAATACCTTGTTAATAGCAGCAACCTGGCCATTGGCCTGCAGATAGTAAGGTGTAGAGTTGTCGCGACGAAACCCTAACTTTGTACTAATTTTTGACATCATTTTGTTATGAAAGTGTGATGCATGGTTGGTCACAATGGACCTAGGAATCCTAAACCTAGCGATGATATAGTTAAACAAGAATAACACAACTATTTTACCATATTCGGCATATGTGGGCATAGCCTCAACCCATTTTGTGAAATATTCCATAGCCACAATAATGTAGCCATGCCCCTTGACTGAGGTAGGTCTATAGTGCATGAAGTCGATGCCCCATTTTGCAAAAGGGCCAACTATTATGACGGGATGGAGTGGAGATGGATAGGTGCGCTTTTTGGTAGTAAACATTTGACATGGCGGGTAATTCTTTACCGTTTCAATGCAATCTTTGAAGCTTGAGGGCCAGAAATATCCTACACGGAAGATTTTTTGGGTAGTAGCCAACCCAGATAGATGATCGCCACAAGCTTCAGCATGGCAATCATTCAGGATGATTTCAGCGTCCTCATGAGTGAGGCACCGACATAATATCGAATCAACACCATGGTGGTATAAGATATCATTCAAAATGAGATAATATTTAACCTGGTAGTGGATTCGACGACGCTCATCATGAGTAGCAGCAGGCTGTTATTGTAAAGTCTGGAGATACAAAATGATGTTTCCATACCAAGGGTCAGTCATACTAATGAAAAACAATGATTCATCAGGAAATGAATCGAAGGGATCTGTATCCTCCGTAGTACGGGGAAGGTCACATATGAACTTTGCAAAAACAAGAAACTTCTTAGAAGTACTTTTGGTGAACTCCAACTCAAATTCTTGGATAATAACAATCTAGCATGAGTATTTTCCTCCAAGCACTTGACGTGTCAAAACGTAGTACATGGGTGTTGGATTCAGCGTAAATAGTGGTGGTGCAGAGCAAGATATAATGACAGAACTTTTGGATCGTGATGACTGTGGCCAGAGCAAGCTTCTCCACATGTGAATATTGAATTTCAGAGTCTAAAAGGCTCTTACTAGTGTAATAGATCACACGTTCATGGTCGTGTGCATATGTTTAAACAAGGACCATGCCTATGGTAGACAAGGATGCAACCACATACAAGGAATAGTCCTTAGTATAATTAGGTTGTTGCAACACCGGTGCATGGGTAAGTGCATGTTTGAGATTATCAAATGTGCATTGTGTTAAATCATCCCAGATGAAAGGGGTATCCTTTTTAAGCAACCTCATGAAACCGTGCATCCTTTCTGCGTAATTGCAGACGAAACGATGTAGAATTTTTACCTTCCCTTGCAAACTTTGGAGTTCAGTTATGTTCGTAGGAGTAGGTAGTGTTAATATAGATACAATATTCAAGGGATCAATGCAGATGCCATCCTTAGAAACAATAAATCCAAGGATTCATTGATTTTCTACACAAAAATGCATGGTTGCATGGGGAGGAGCACTTTTCCTACCTACCACACTCAGTTGCATTGAGTTAACTAGTTGTCAGTTATTGTCGGATCTATTGGTCATCAAGGAGCTGTCTATTTGGACTCCAATATTGATTGAGAGACCTTCAGTTAGAGATTCAGTTAGATACAGTCTTATCCACTTGGAGGATTCGAATTTATTACTCATGCATTCGAATTCTACCTATGGAAACTATTGTAACACTAGATATTATCATGATGAACATATTGTAAATTCCTAAGCAATACTTGTCTGTTTCCAATGTGGTTTGTTTTGATTAGTTTGTATGTTCGTTCTCCATTCGATTACTGCAACATTATCAGAACTCTCTACTTGAATATCTAAATGGATTTCAAATTCTAATATGGTTTTAGAGCCTTCTCAAGAAGGTTTCATGCTTGTTTCTCCCGATCGAACATCAGAATCAACTGGGTTTCTACAGAAGTCCTCTATGAAAATTTGCTAGCTATGGATTCATTTAGAGCAATGAAAAGGGTGTGATGGACCCTGAAAACATGTTCCTGCTAGGAGGAAAAGCATGATTCTAACAGTTCATATGTTTTTGTGTTATTGCAATGATTTCACAGGTGCTACGTAGATTGAGATAAGTATTTGCAGTCTTCCAGCCGAAGCAATTATGAGTTCTCTAACTACTGAACCACAGATCCTAACAACTTCCAATTACCTTGATTAGAGGATTGATATGCAGATGTCCTTGTACAAGCATGGATACCATAGGATCATACATGGATGGGAGGCTGAGCCTCATCAGTCAGTAGAGCGGAACAAGTTCCTAAACCATTGTGATGAAGCATTCATATATTTATGTACTTATATTTTCAGAGCTCTCCTCTTTCATCTAGAAGGATTGAGGACTCCCAGAGAAGCATGAGAGAAGCTTGATAGCTTATTTAACAAACAATATGAACTTCAGGGACACATTCTGGAGAATGATTTGGTATCTTTACATCCCAGTGGTTTAGAGACTATTGAGAATTCTCCAAATTCAAGTCTCTAGTGCTCCAATGCAAACAGTGCGGGATAGAGCAGAATGTCATTTCCATACTCAACAAACTAGGTCCACAGTACTCTATATATGTCTCTATGTTTCATTCCAAGCAAAAAAGCTTTCCTGATTGGAAACTTCCTTCTTTAGATTCATTCTCCAATTCCTTAATCAAAGAATAAGACAAATTGATTCGAATGGGAGTCATCCAGACCTCCAAAGGTTAAGCTCTCTTTGTTACTGACTCTTCTAAAGTGCAAGCAAAGGGGAAATCAAAGAAGGATCCAAAGGTAGTTGATTCGAAGCCTAAACCAAATCAGCAAGCTTTCGAAGGGGCCTCCAACTCTAAGAAGAAGAAATTTGAAAAGAAATTATGTCTGTATTGTGAAAAGGGATACCTTCTTGAAGAACATTGTATGAGGAAGCAATTTGATGAGATGTCTGCTCTTCTCAAGAAGCACAACATTGATCCTCCAAGAGCAAAGAATCCTAATGAAGAAGCACCGATAGAAGATGCTGAAAGGTGTCATGATTTGAAATAAACTCTCTCTCCATCCTTAACATGCATTATAGATTCTGGAGCTTTCGATCACATGGTTTCCTCCAAAGAATCGTTATCTACTCTTTCACTATTAAAGGGGCCTAATGTTCACATGGGATATTGTTATAGCTGATTTCACCACTCCAAGTGAATCACACTTTGTATGGCCTTCCCCTATCTCGCTGCAGACTCCTTAGACCCCTTGGACCATTTCTTTCCCTTTGATGTTTCCTTGACCATCCCTATAAACATGTGAAAAATGATACACGTGACTTTTAAACTTATAAGCACGTATATACATGGGTTTGACCACTAAAACCACGTACATCGAGATGTGTACAAAATCCAAATCCTTTTGGAGTTTTCCTTGACATGGATCTGATTCACTTGACTCCTGGCCTTCCCTATGCCTTGAGATTGCTCGGATTCGACCTTTCATTACCCCTTTGAAAAACTATATAAGGAACAACTTGGTACATTGAAGGCATAAGAGAGAATTGTGAGCAAAGAAACTATAGTCCATTGTTGCCGGAACTTATGCTTGAGTCTGCATCCCTTTGTCCCTTGGAGCACTTTTGTGTTCTTCCCAAGCTTGCTTTTTTCTTGTGAGCTTGATATCTAGTGATGGAGGATTGAATTCGTGGAGGCCCAAGTGGGGGATTCACTTTCTCCAGTTCGCAGACGTTCCGTTAGAGGTTGTATCTTGTAATCTCTAATTTATATTAATAGAAATATCTTTTCCTATCCAATAATGTGTGTTTGAATGAATATTTTATCCATTGGATTATGTCAAATTCTTATACATTATTGATTATATATGCTATAATGGATCTAACACCATGATAAATAGAATGCTTGTATTGTTTACTTGTTGTTGAGGAAGTAATCTATCAATTCAAGCTGAAGTTGGAAAGCTCAACGGGGATCTCCTTCAACTGTCTGGAATAAGGTACGAGGTCTGATCCTTTAGTGTTAGACATTTAGTTTCTATTGCATATTGGAAATGATTGATTTCTAGAGTCAAGCTGTCTGTTGTGGTACCCCAAGCCATAGGAATTTCTCTTCGTAACAGAATTGGCGACTCCGTTGGGGAGTTCCTAGTAGTTGTCCTTTGGGGGTTGTTTTCTTGGCGTTTAATGAATTTGAATTGCTCTTTCTCTCTTGTTTCTGTGTCGAGTCTGGGGGCATGTATGATTGATAGAGTCTAATTGGTGTGAATTTTGTCTCATCCTATCTGTTTGCCTTTATTTTATGCACCTTTCTTCCTATACGCAATTTTTTAACTCACAGTCGCGTATACACGCGGGTTTCTCTTTGATTTCCATGTATACACGCGGGTTTACTACGAACAGTCTTGTATGCCCTTGTTTTTTCCTTTTTGTGGAAGTTAAATGGTTGCTAGGGGAATTTTGATATTTGCTGAGTCTCCTTTGGCACTGTCTGAGTCTATTTATATCTCTGTTTTTTACCAGAAACGTTTTTTTAGGCTATTTTTTTTTTTAAGAAGGTTCTTGTCATGGCATTTTTGATTTTTTGTTTGATATTAGTGCATTAGATTTCTTTTACCTTAGTGCTTTGCTTGAGTACTGTTTATGTGTGCTTGCAGAGTCTAGGGGTTGTAGAATCATTCTTTTGCTTTTTGCATCTCATTTTGTTTCAAAAAATCCTAAAACATTTGCTTATCATCATGCATTGCATTTTGCATTTTGCATTGTACTTGCACTAGATTTTGTTTGGAGTATTAGTTAGGACTTCATATGGGAAATCTTACATTCATCATTTGAAGAAAAATTGTGCATTTCACGTAGTAGCATACCCTGTTTTCATGGACATAATGCATTTTCATTGATCATTAGGTGTGCATTTTACTTCATGTTGTGTCATAACACCATTAGTTGCACGACCATATCACCTTTTTGAGTAATAAATCCAACTAAAATCAATGTTAAATTAAAATGAACTACACTCTTTTCTTTTATAAGGTGCACCAACAAGCTTAGGTTTTAGGATCTTGGAATAGTTCATTGTAAGTCAGTTCTCCAAGATCACTAAACAACAACATGTATGTGTCTGTCCAGGTGAGTGTGTGAAATCCTTGGTATAACCAGTGTTTCTCAGGATCCTCCTCTCAAAAGGGAGTTAAGCACGAGGCAGTGTGAGTGGTTATTGATTGGGATGAACTCTAGTCATAACTGAGTAGCACCAGATATATTTCCAGGATAGTATTCGTATCTGGGGGTTCTTTCGAGAGTTTTGGGATTTGCTACCCTTCCCATATGATCAATCCCGCCTGCGACTATCCACCTGAGCATTGATTATATTGAGGTGACCTTAATGGCCTTACCTAGGATATCGAGGGGGTGCTTTGCAGGGGTTATTATGTGGATGTCCCGGCCAGGTTGGGGTCGAACAGCACAGTCGCTTTACACATTGAAGCTGAGGGCCATGATAATTGGTTACGTACATCCACTTGTTGTGTATGGGAGTCTCAAGCCTCTCCTAGGAGAGACATACCTGCTTCATTCGGGAGCTCACTTATCCAACCCTTGTTTTCTTGCATTTGGATTTAGATTTTATTAGTGATTGCTCTATGCATGATAGTTGGCCCAGGGTCTATGTAAATAGAGATTCTTTTCTATTTTTTGAGTCATTGTGGATTCGGGTGCGGCTCCTCGCCATTCTCATCGTTTAGCAGGACTTCTGCCTTCTACTTCTCCTCTTCCTTTGGAAGAGAGACCTAGACAGTCCAAGCGGACTATGTTGCACATTGATTCACACACCATGGGAGACCATTTAGAAGGTATTCCTGAACCACCTTCTCCCATTCGTGTAGAGGATGGGGACTTTACTCCTACTTACGATCCTTCACTAGACTTAGCTGAGTTAGGTCCTATGATTTCTGAGATAGGAACCATGCATGATAGACCTACTCACTCTAGGGTTGATTCCCCATTGACGCATTACTAGTATGGAATGTTGGAGGATGCCAAGACTCATTTTGAACCCTCCAGCACTAGCTATGGTAGTTATGGTATGACTGGTTTTCCTACACATGATTTGGAATTTCATGTCGAATATGACTTCAAGCCTAACACTATGCCTGGGGGAACTCTCATTCCTTACCATGTGGAGAGGTTTGGGAGCACTAGTCACATTGCACCTTCCATCCCAGTGGTGGAAGTTACATCACATATTCCTTCTAGGTCTAGGGTTAGTGATCCTATTAGGATACCAGATCCAAGAAGAGTGACGATAGGGAATAGTACATACTTGATCACTCATATCCCTTCATCCTCTATCCCTAGTTCTTCAAATGTCCACCCTCCACCTTATTCACGTGGTCCTTCGAGTCAGCACATGGCTACGATTCAGGTCCGTACTGTGGTTACTAGAACAATTGTGTCTCAAGTTCAAATACCGCTCGTTGCTTCGAGAGGTTATGTTCATGCTTCTAGAGGTCATATTACTATTTTCAGGGCATATATCCCTACTTTCGGTATGTATATTCCTACATCCGGAGTGTATCTTCCTACCTATGGAGTGTCTCATGGAGCATCGCATGCGATGACCTATGGACCCTATTATGGGACACAATATGGAAACGGTTCTTCACCTTATGGAGGTGGGTATCAACAACCTGCTTACTCTCCTAATTACAGCTTTGTAGCTCCTACTAGTCTAGTTACACCTCACTATGGTGCTTCTATGCCACCCTATACAGGTCATACGGGAGGAGGGCACTATGGCCAGGGCCATGGTGGTAATCAAACCTATATGAATCAGGGAGCGGTCCATTGACCCCATCATCCTAGGCTCTCTTTCCTTGCGACACTCAATCTTCTTGACTTGTTGATATTGACAAATGATCCTATGGCTCATGACCCGGCTTGGTCGGCTGTCCCTACCAAGCTTCCTTCGGACATACCTAAATTCGAGGGAAAACCAAGAGAGGATCCGAGTGAACACGTTACTATGTTTCACTTATGGTGCTCTTCGAATTCCTTACATCAGGACTCAATCCGTTTGAGACTATTTCAACACACCCTCACAGGGCCTGCCATGAAATGGTATATAGAGTTACCTAGGGGATATTTCGCTTTGTTCGACGACCTTGTGATGAATTTTATTAATCAATTCTAGCTACCAGTGCGTTATGACGTTGGTACTAGACTCTTGTCGACATTTCGGCAAGATAAAGCCACACATATATTTTATCATATTCAAGAGTGGCGTAGATGGAAGAGGTTAATTAAAGCCTTTATACCATCGGAGTTCTTCCTCGAGTGGTTCCTCAAGTCATTATTACCATATATAGTGAAGGATGTTTCTACATCCAGAGTGTAGAATGAGGAACAAGCGATTTTTAGGGCGCAGGAATTGGACTTGATCTATGCTCAGTCTGGTTTGTTGTATGAGATTATTCCCAACGCTCTGCATTCCAGTTTCGACCCCAAAATCAAAACTGGACCACATGCCAATGGCATTGTGGGTTGTACAAGTGCGAAACCTGTGGATTCAATTTCAAAACAAGTTATTCAATTGTCAATCAACCAATATGCTTCAGGACAAGCTACAGCTTCATTTCAACCCGCCCAAATGGTGAATGTACTTTCTGTGTAATTGTCGGACTAGAAGGGTAACCAGCAGCTTGGACGGAATAGAAAAAAGGGTAAAAATAATTGTAATGGTGGGAATAAGAATGAGAATGCTAGTAATAATGACAAGAACGAACAGAATGCCAGGGTGGACAGCAAAGCTAAACATAAGGTTAAGTTCCCTTGCAAGTTATGTAAGGACGATCACCTCACTTACTTGTGCCCTCGTATTGAGGAAGCTTCGATATTCTTGGCACAGGTCCCAGCTGTGCTAACTAACCCTTTACCGCATAATCAAAATATGAACTCGAAGTCCCATGACCAGTATGGTAGTGATCAAGATCCACTGGACACTGGTGGTCGTGGTTGCATTAACATGGTCTATGCTACGAAGGTTGTGACTCGTGCGAAATATTATAGTTCATCACAACCTAGCCCAGGCAAAGAACCTGATCCACTAGGATCCCCTTTGTGTATTGAGAAACCTATGGATAAACCTGAGGCTACACCTTACATTCATAAGGGAGTCCTTAAGTGTTCAGGGCATAATCCAAATGCCTGAGCTGCCCAGAACTATTCAATTGTCGAGGATTTTGGCCACACTCCTTGTGCGATATCTGCATTGGAAGTGCTTTAGAGTTGTTCTTCACAACGAAAGGCGTTGCTTTCTGCCCTTGGTGTGAATGATGATAATTATTCCTTCGTGATTAAATTTGAAACCGTAGGACTTTAGCCTCGCTTGCCCTACTATGTGTCTCTTTTGATTCATGTAGAATGTCTTAATATGATCGTTAAGCGCACTGTGATTGACAAGGGCGCTATTGCTTCTGTGATGTTTTTATCCTGCTGGAAGGGTCTGGGTTCACCTGGGCTATCTAAATCAGCGACCATGTTAACTGCGTTCGATGGGAGATATTTTAGGCCACATAGTATCCTTCTTTCCCTTAAAGTCCGTTTGGGAGGGAAGACCGTTGTGATAGAGGTTGAAGTGGTTGATGCGCCCCTTGACTACAGTCTCTTGCTGGGTAGGAACTAGATGTACAGTATGCAAGCCGTTGCTTCTTCCTTGTTCCACGTTGTATGCTTTCCACATAACGGAAAGATCGTAATGATTGATCAAACAACATTCAAGAATCCGTCTGTTACCACATCTTTGGGAGTTTCAATCTCGATCGTTGAACATTCTCAACCGGCAACTGGGAGTGTGGGTGTAGGCATGTATCCATCCCTCATGGGGAGATTTATTTGTCCTGCATCGATCCTTATAATAGGATCTAGTTTCGATGAGGCTTTGACATCTATGAGATCAATGTCTTTTCGCACGATTCATATGGAAGATCCCTGGATTCTTCCTGCACTGAGTACTTTGAGTGAGCTTGTCGTGACAGACATGCCGTTGCCTGCAGCTATGATAGCTTATCAAGCTAATCTCAAGTGCACTACAGAGCCTAGTCCTTCCTCTTCGGGGATGGAAGATGAGGACCCTTATGTGCTGTCGGCATGGGTAGTATAGTCTTCTCATGTGCATGACTGCCTTGATACAGTTTTCCCTTTAGATGAAGCGATTATCGAGGCTATGTCGGGAGTTGAGCCACCATGGGAGGAACTTCATCATAGATCGTATTTTCTTGCAGAGCTTGACCGCTTGGAGCGTGAGGATTTTAGGGCGGTTATTAGTCAAAGAGTTGGTAGTCCTATGGTTCCATTAAGCTCTCCTGGTCCGATCGCTGATGGAAACATGGTGAACATATCTTCAACGATTCCTATCAACATCTCTTACAATCCTGGCACGATATAGAATGTCTATATTGGGGTAGAATGTTCCCATGATGGGATTCTTGAATACACCGATCTATTTAAGGAATTCCGTGATATTTTTTCTCGGTCTTACAATGATATTCCAGGGATTGACCCTCGAATTGTCGAACACAAGATTAAGAATTACCCCAACGCTAAGCCTGTTCAATAGCGTTTACGGGAGGTGAATCCTAAGAAAGCACCCGCCATCAAGGAAGAGATATAGAATCTGTTGAAAGCCGGTTTCATCTATCCCATTCCCTTGACGGAATGGGTTTCAAACCCTGTTTCGGTGGATAAAAAGTAGGGAGTGATCCGCATATGTACTGATTTCCGCAATTTGAATCACGCCTGTCCTAAGGACAACTTCCCCACACCATTTATTGATCAGATTTTGGATGAGTGTGCAGGTAGCAAGGTGTTCTCCTTCATGGATGGATTTTCTGATATAATCAGATACAGATTAAACCTAAGGACCAACATAAGACTACATTTATCTATCCTTGAAAATGTTTGCATATCAGAAAATGTCTTTCAGCCTTAAAAACCTCGGAGCTACATTTCAGTGGGTGATGACCTTGATCTTCCACGATCTCAAGTCGATTATTGAAGTATTTTTGGATGACCTCACTTCTCATTCTCGTATGAGAATGTGTCATCCCTATCACTTGAGATTGGTATTCTAAAGATGTCGGCACTATGTAGTTTGATTAAATCCTCATAAGTGCATCTTTTGTGTGAAGCCAGGTCATTTGTTAGGATTCATCTTTTCTAAAGAGGGTATAAGAGTCGACCCTTTGAAGGTTGAGGCAATACTTCAGTTGTCTCCCCCAAAAAATATTCGTCATCTTCACTGTTTGCAAGGCATGGAAAATTTCTTACAAAGATTTGTTGTCAACTTTGCCAATTTGACTAGAGGCTTCATCCGTCTCTTGAAGAAGGACACCCCCTTTTATTGGGATGAGCGAGCCCATGAGTTCTTTGATGCACTCAAGCGAGGCCTAACATTGGCCCTAGTGAATAGTCCCCCAGACTATAGCCGTGGATTTCTATTATATGTGGCTGCGTCCTTAGAGACGATTGGTATGGTTTTGGTTCAAGAGGATGAGGAGCTCCAAGAGCATGTCATATATTATTTGAGCTGGAACCTTATTGACGCAGAGATTTGTTATTCTCATGTTGAGAAGCTTGTTTTAGCTACTGTACATGTAGTTCAGCGATTGAGACATTATATTCTCCTTTGCCAGACCTTGGTAGTGGCCCATGTCAATCCGTTTCAGTTTGTCCTCACTAGAAGGATGATTGAGGAAAAATATAATAAATGGATTGTCATTCTGCAAGAATTCGATCTCGAGTTTGTTTTAGCAAAATCGAAGAAGTCTTTAATCTTTGCAGAGCTTATATCGGATTTCCCGAGTGAGGCCGAGGAGTTGGTTTGTGAAGATATGTTTGTTGATGAACACATCTTCTTAATCTCAACGTTAGACCCATGGTATGGGGATATCATAATATATTTACGAACACTGAAGACCCCTACTCATCTCTCGCGAGATGAACGACAACGATTACATCACGTCTCTAAGAACTACCTCATAGTGGATAACACCTTGTACCGCCATGGGGTAGATTCCATTTTATGATGTTGTTTAACTCATGAGGAGGCTAAGGTGGTGCTGAATGATTGCCACGGAGGGGCATGTGGTGGTCATTTATCTAGGATTTCTATAGCTCAAAATTTTTTAAGACCGGGTTATTTCTGGCTATCGATTTTTAAGGATTGTGTTGATATGGTCAAGAGATTCCACCCTTGCCAGGTGTTTGCACGTAATATGCGCTCAAAACCTGCCCCATTACATCCCATTATCACCGCCGATCCCTTCACTAAGTGGGGGCTCGATTCTATGGATTACAACCCAGCTTCGGCTGGGGGGCACCATCATATTATAATGGCTGTTGATTACTTCACGAAATGGGCTGAGGCTATGCCTACAGTAAAATCCGATGGTGAGACAGCTGCCCACTTTGTATTCAACCAAATTATTACTCAGTTCAGGATTCCGAAATATCTTGTCAATGACCATGGCTTGCACATTCAGAACCGTATGATGGAAGAGTTGGCATTGAAGTTAGGGTATAAGCAAGAGCATTCCTCTTCTTACTACCCTCAAGCAAATGGACAGGTAGAGGTAGTGAATAAATCACTCAAATTCATTCTCCAACGAACCATTGCACAAAGCAAGAACAATTGGCACATCATGTTATATCCTTCTTTGTGGGCACATCGAACCGCTATTAAGACTGCCACTGGTTTTTCTCCATATCAACTTGTACATGGAGTGGAGTCGATATTGCCAGTTGAATGTGAGATTCCTTCATTGAAGCTAGCTGTAGAACTCTTACTGGACACTTCACCTTTGGAGGAGCATTTGGTTCACCTTGAGCAACTTGATGAGCAGCGTCGGGATGCCTTGGTGGCTCTAGAAGTTAATATGCGTTGCGTAAAGGCCCAATACGATAAGTCTGTCCGTCCAAGGGAATTTAGTGAAGGAGACTTGGTATTTTTGTGGGATCAATCGAAAGAACCCTTGGGGGAAAGGAAATTTAATCCTATGTGGTGTGGTCCTTACGTGGTCAAGCGCGTGTTAGAGAAGGGTGCATATGAGTTAGTGGATGACAAAAGAACGGCCTTGGCGGAGCCTAGAAATGGGATCTATCTTAAGAAATACTATGCATGATCTTTAGCCAAGGCTTCTTATTGTATATTATTGTATAGTTTTCCATAGTTAGGTTTTTTTCTTATTGTAATACTGGTGCAATTCTATGTGGATACTACTAAAGAAAACTTCATAAATATCAGTAAATACGTACCTTTACAAAAAGTCGTTTGAGCTACGGCGAGGGTCCTTGTTCTCTTGTTCAGCAAACTTCAGAAGGGTATCTTCAATCCAGTCGCTGATTTCTTTTACAGAGGGCCTCGAGAACATATCCCTCTAGGTACGACGTAGATCCCTCTAAGCAAATCCTGGTTCAACCGACAATAGAACAAATTTGTTGGGCTTTAGGGCAGACCCATTTTTTATACTTTTATCTTCGCACCAACAAACAGACTGTTGGGGCACGCGCCTTAATGATCCTTAATTTTGGTAACTTCATGGTTTTTGCGGAAGCTTGTAAGTGGAGTTGCGACGCAAAATAGTCTTAGGGCTGTCGGGGTTGAGTCAAAGCCCCTCTTTTTGTAAATGTCCCTAATTTTCGAGTATAAGCCCATGATTTTGTAATAGTGCACTTGTATAAATAGGCACTCATGTAAAGATGTCAAAGGTATCTAATGAAATGAGGATCATGTGATGCGAAGTTGAGATCTATTTTGGGTTTTAAGTTCAAGTCCCAGCTGTGTGCGTGGACGACCTCTGCAGCTGTATGCGCAAAGGGTTTTTGTAAGAAGGAACTGCAGTTGAGTGTGCAGCTTAGAGTTTGTAAGAAAGGAACTGCAGCTAAGTGTGTAGTTAGACTTGAAGGAAGGATCTACAGCTAAGTGCACAAATCAGAACTGTTGTTTTGTAAAAAGTTGAATAAAAGTGCAGTTTTGTGGACGTATCCCTTACCCTGGGGGTGAACCATGTTATATCTTGTGTTGTGGTTGTTCTTTCATGTTGTTTCTGTTATGTTTTCTTTTTATGCATTGATAAGTAGATAAATGAGAAAGTAAGATAACTGCTAAACATTAACTTCGCTGTGAATTCCTAGTTAAGGGTTAAGCAAGAAACTGTTTGTTTATCTAAACTGCGAAGCTACATAAGTAAAGATTGAAGCTCTATATTGCATGTTTACAATTGGTTAAGGATAAGGGTACAATAATATCCCTCTTCTGCTTGCAGAAACTTGGTTCTGCAGCACTCCATAGCTATTTCAGGTGAGACTGCAACCTGTTCGCAGGTTGTTGCCGAAAGGGCCAACACTGTGGGTGTTTTTGTTGGTGCGAAGTTAATGGTATAAACCCGGGTCTGCCCTATAGCCCAACAAATTGGTTCCGTTGTTAGTTGAACTCAGTATCTTCTTAAGAGGGATCTACGTCGTACCTAAAGGGATATGTTTTGGAGGCCCTTAGTAAAAGAAATCGGTGATTGGATTGAAGAGACTTATCTGAAATTTGTTGAGCAAGAAAATAAGGATCCTCGTCGCAGCTCAGACGAATTTTTGCAAAGGTACATTTTTTTGATATTTATATAATTTTTTTTGGTAGTATCCATATAGAATTGCACCAGTGGTTATCCAGGTTGACAGAAAGAAAGACCAACTTCAAGGAAGATCAGTTTCCTGATTGGACCCCCGCAAGAATTAACATATTGTAAAGAGTGAACAATGCGATATCACAAGCTGTTGATTTTTGGACAACGCGAACCCTTAAAGCATTTGTGATGGAGTTTGCCATTGACACAAGTACCTATTTTAGCGAAGCTGAAAGACAGTTTTTCAAAGGACCAAGGGATAAGTACCTAAATTCATTTAGTTTGCAAATTAAAATTCTCTTGGCTGAGAAACGTATATTGTTGATCGAATCAGATTGCTAGATTTATTTTTTACTAACCTATGTTTGGAAGTGAAAGTACCTTCGACGAGCAAAGGGGTTTGCTGCGAAGTGGTAAAAGATACAAGAGAAACCTAGAATCCTATACCCTAGGCCAAGATACTGGTTATTCCCCATTAATTCCAGAAGACCCTGAATTTGAAGAAACCCATTTTGTTAGAAACCCTCCTATAACTCCGTAGAAAAGAGCTGTTACCCCTGAGAACCCGTCACAGTATGTAAATAACCCTAGCCTGAGTATCCCTGTCGCAGGTCAGTCTACCCTAGTAAGTTCCGCCCCCCTCGATCCACTATGGCCCATATGGCATATGATATCAAGCTCCCAGTCTTCAAAGGAACTGGATCAAAGGATCCAAAACAGTTTTGGTTCTTATGCGAAGCTGTTTGGACTGCTAAGAACATTATGGATCAAGATATAAGAAGAGCGCAGTTGGTCACTTCTTTTAGAGATCGAGCTCTGACCTGGTTCATGAATTTTTCCAGCACTCAGAACCATGTCCTGTCTGATATTAAGACAACAATTATTAAAGAGTTTAAGAAGCCTAAATCAGAATCACAGTGTATAACAGAGTTAAAAGAAATTTAGTAGAGGCGAGGTGAATGAGTTTGGTACTTTGATCAGAGGTTCAAGGTTCTGTTGGATCAAGTTTCACTATTGGACTAGCGCAGCATAAAGAATGGTTCATAGCAGCATTATTACATCATATCAGAACTCCACTCATGCAACAGAAGGTTGCTGATCAGCAAGACGCTTTGGAGATTGCCATGAAACTGGAGACAGCTCCGGCTGAAGATAATTCTGGCATAGCCCAAATACAAGCGTAGTTAGCAGAAATGGCTTTGGAGTTTCACAACATGAAGAAGGGGAAATCTATTCGTGAAGAGGTTTGGTGTACATGATGTAGGACAAAAGGTCATGACAAGGAACAATGTCCTGCGCTAATAAATTACCTAAATACTGGTGCGCCAAACCCATTTAACCCTAATGTTCTATATTGTGATATTTGTAGAACAACTGGCCAGCATCGACCTGAAGACTGTTATCTGCTACAAAGATATGTGCAAGTACCTAAGAATCCCTATTTCAAGTTCTGTAAGTCAGTTGGACACAATGAAGATGATTGTCGCAGCTTTGACCTTATGAGAGAGCGAACCTATGATGCTTATAGGGTACAAAACGATGCACAAGGCAATGAGGGATATGGTTACCGTGGTGGTCGTGGTCGTGGTGGTATGTCAGGAAGAGGTCGAGGCCAGGTTTTTTGATATAACTGTAATTAGGAAGGACATATAGCTAGAGACTATCGGAACCCAACTACGACATGTCGATACTGCAGAGCAGTCGATCATGTGATTGAGCAATTCCCACAGTTGATAGCCAAGATACAAGAAAGAAATGTCCCTCCCACTCAGAACATTCAGATGATTACTATAGAGAAAAGANAGCAGTCGATCATGTGATTGAGCAATTCCCACAGTTGATAGCCAAGATACAAGAAAGAAATGTCCCTCCCACTCAGAACATTCAGATGATTACTATAGAGAAAAGCCCCATCCTAGCCATTAACGTTGTTACAAGGAGTGGAGCTCCGATGCAAGTGCAGACTAGGGAAAAACAGCCTGACGAGGCTTGGGTCCGCAAGACCCCAGAGAAAATTTCAGCATTTGATGTTGGAAGAGAAAAAGAAACATTTATGGAAGCCAAAAAAGACTTTGCTGATCCAAGCACATCAATAGCACCTACATAACAGCATCAGCAGCAGTTACAGTCTCAAGAAGCTTCGACGGATAAAGTAAATACACTGTCATCATTTTTACAGAGTTGTATGAAGCTCTTAAGGAATCAGAATGCTTTAAATGAGTTACAGAAATTTATTGCTTCTTGCGACCCTTAGCGAAGCTTTGGTAAAGAAAAAACTGTTAATAGAGTTAGAAGAACTGGAAGAGAAATGAGATTGCATGCTCAGATAGGAGAGTATGACATGACTGATATCATTTTAGCCCTAGGATCAGAAGTAAATGTCCTAACTAGGCAGACATGGGAAAAAATTGGAAAACCTACCCTTGAATGGTCCCCTATACAGTTGAGATTAGGCAATCAGTAGAAGATTATGCCCCTAGGAAGACTCCCTAGTGTACCAGTGGATGTATATGGAGTCAGCACTTTAGCAGATTTTGAAGACATTGAGATAATTGATGATAGAAACCCTTATCTACCCTTGCTAGGAATTGAATGGGAAATAAACAATGATGCAGTAATCAACCTTAAGAAGAGACAGATGACTTTTGAAGGAAAAGTTTTGAGAGTCATAGTACCATTGGACCCCTCTCAAGGAGAAAGGTACATAGATCTAGTTAAAGATGAAGATCAGTATGTTTTGGATCATATCTACAACATCATAGCGAAAGAAAAATACTATGTTAATCCTTCAATTGAAGGTATAATGGATTGGCAGTGTGATAGTTCCTGCATGACTGATTCAGATGAAGGTCTAGAGAATTGGGAAAATAGATTTTATGAGCTACATGGACATTGGTGTGCAAGAATTACTAAGTCTCTCAGGTGGCTTAGCTCGCAGACAAGAACCTTGCCTACTTTTGATGGCTTGACAGACCCAGGAGAATTTATTGTACAATTTTTAGAGCAAGTACCAGAATCACAGAAAATGAAGACTCTAGATTCAACATTCAGAGCCACAGCAGCTAGATGATGGAATGGCCATAAAAGGCATATTCATAGTTGGGAAGCTTGTCAAAAGTTTCTTTGCCTGCAATTCATGGATCAACCTCAGGAGGTGCGAAGCAAGTTTAATGGTCAGACTAGCGCTCAGATGCATTTGGAACACTGTTAGGAAGCATGGAAGCATGTACCTCGTGAAGAGTGGGTACATAGGTTTTTGCACACTCTGGAACCTATAGCAAAGAACTGGTATGCAGAGGTCGAGCTTCGCCATGGTACTGTAAGTTGGGAAAGTCTTGTTGATAGTTTTGTGCTCACATTTTCTATTAATGAGGTTTGTCCTGCTTTAGACACAGCTATTAGGTTGATCCATACTAAGGTGTTTGATAATAAAGAAATAGTTGAGTACCAACCTGATTGGAAGGAACAAGAAGCTAATGCAGTAGAATGTTATAACCTCGCAATTGACGAGGATGATGGCCCGCGCAACATTAACATTCCTAAGTTAGAAGGGCACTACGAAGTACATGGACCAGCAGTCGAGGCACCTGAAGTAAATCAGCCCTTGAAGACCGGGTAAGTAAACATTGGATCAGAAGAAAATCCTAAGTATGCTACCATTGGAGATTATTGGGATGAAGAAATGGTGAGCGAAATGACCCAACTTCTTCATGCATATCAGGATTTATTTTCGATAAAGTTCTCAGAAATGAAAGGAATCATTGAGGCTGTGGAAGACCTTCTGTCATGGGTCGAAGCTTGAAGCTTTGTCGAAGTTGGTGTCAGGAAGTGTTGAATGTCTTTATTGTGGCACAGCCAGAGCTACTGGTTGTGCTGAACAAGGAAAGATGTGTCAGAGCTTAAAATTCGACCGGTGCAAGAAATCAAATTTGGCGGCCCCGGTACATTAACTGTATTAACTTCCTGTACTAATAAGATCTTGGGAAATATACCGCCGTTTGGACAAGATCTCTGTTAGATTTGGTGTCTTCAATGCACAGTTGTAGCAGATTTGGTCGATGGATTCTATAAGAAGACACCCAAGCTTGCAGATATCACATTACGCATTTCCTTGAGTCTTACAATTGAGTCCATGTCAGTTGATCACAAACTTCAGGAACTGTTGAGAGAATTTGAACAGATGGGTCTGCAGAACCTTATGAGAAACCCACTTGCATCTCCAACCTGTGAAGAGACTCCCCCAGCACTGCCTCAACCAATGTAGACACGATCTACCAGGAAGAAATTTAAACCAAAAGTACGCTCTAGGCGGAACGAAGACAGACACAAGCAATCAGGGAAAACACCGGAGGATCCCGAAATGAATCCATCGGGTTCAGCAGAGATCCCACCTGAAGGGGATGAGAACATTGCACCACATCGTCCACCATATCTTTAGTCTGTTCAACCAGGAGTTCAACCACCTCAGTGGAACGCTATGTTCACTTTATGCACTCCTTCATTGCCACAGGGTGTGCAGCTGGTCGGAACCATGACAGGAAAAATAGACCGGCTCAAGTATGTAGACTACGATACGAATGATCGTGGGAAGTTTCTACAGTTCGAACTGGGAACATACTTGCACTTCGTCAAATATATGGAGACTGGAGCGACATTACTGGAAGTGAAACAGTGGGCTGCTGGCTTGGATAAAGTTGGTTTGTTGAAGATGCTCGATGTTCCCCACTTTGGTCACAGCACACAGGTGACCATAGTGGTCAAGAAGCTCTTGGCATTAGTGCATGATGGGCATATATGGATAGGAAACCAAAAAATCGCTATCAATGGAGAACTCATTCACCGGATTATAGGCCTGCCGAAGGAAGGGCTTGATCCTAACATTGAGTTTATGGGAAAACATGAAGACGCGGAGCTGGCACCCAGCATTAAGGAACACTTCGGGCTGATGAAAGGAAATCAAGGGTATCAAACATCAACCATTCAGCATCAAAACATTCGATTCACAGCTGAGCTCTTAGCCTACAAATTAATGAGGAAGTGTAGACCAAATGAAGTATCTGCCCCGATTATCAGTATTGCTACGAACTGTGCCGAAGGCTACAGTTACAAATGGGCAGAGTACATTGCCAAGGAATTCCTTGAAGATGTCTGTGATGAGCAGGAGAAAGGTAGACTCTTTCATTATTCATGGCTGATAGTGCTTATTGCACTCGTAGGATGGAAAGAACCTACCGAGGTGCAATTTGTTGCTGTGCCTTTGAACATGCCTGGTGCAGCAAGGTACGCATCCCTTTGGGTGTCGTAGGACAAAGCATCCCAGCAGATGACGAACTATGTGTTTACCTTTTATATGATGAGTATCTCATATGAGATCGTAAAAACACTGCGGCTCAGTAATGAGCTATTCTCTCAGTACGCGGCAGTGGCCAACTTTAAGGTCGACATGCACAATGTCTTCATCCAGGCTTGCGCAGTTGATAAACATGCATGCTGGAAGTTGCCATATGTGGTGACCTTAGAAGAAATCTTCGCAGTAGTTCAGCAGTGGTCAGCTAACTGGATAAAGGACGCAGGGACAAAGCCCAACATTCCAATCCCTCCAGTCACCAATGTGGGCGCCGTCCCTAGTCAGACGCAGCAGAGTGACCCGACAAAAGATAGTGAAAAAAAAAGTGAGTCGTAGCAAAGTGAGGGTGACCAGGGTGGAGATAGCAGAGCTGAAGAAGAAGAAGAAGAATCTATCAAGACCATATCATACCCCAATCGCCCAGATAAGCACAAGTCTCCAGAGGTAGAGGAAGTGACCAAACCTCAGTCTAGAAAGAAAGCGAAGGCGTCAAAAGGTACAAATATCGTCAAAGATCCCACTGTGACGATGGAAGAGCTTGACCAGGTTTTGACAAAGTCTATAGAAGCACTAACTAACAAATGGTCACAATTTGCAGCTACGCATCTTAATGCCATCACTGACGTAGCACAATGAATTTCAGAGCTGAAGGAGTTAGCAGAAAAATCAGCGACTGGGGCTGCATCAAGCAGTATCCCAGCAAGTGCACTACTAGATATAAGGCAATGGCCAGCCAGAGATAACAGAGGACCAGTTTCCAGTGTAGCCCTCATAATAACTGACACAGCATCTCGCTCGCAGATGAGCATGACAGTTGGAAAAGATTACACCAAGATGTCCATGACGGAGCTGCATCTCTGCCAATTAGCAATCATGAAGGAGATCCAAGCACGAGACCACTACTCGTAAATGCAGTTAGAGAATACCACAAAGTAGAGTGCAGGAATCGCAGTGCAGTTGGAAGAAGCAGAACAGAAGAAGAAGGAAGCAGAAATCAAGCAGGAAACACTAGCACGTGTATCGGATGATGCGTGTCGAAGTCTCCCTGACTTCGACATACAGGCTGAAGAAGAACTGGATCAAAGAATTGCTAAGCTGAAATACTATGCACAACAGTCGCGTAGTGAGATTGAAAATCTAAAAGCAGAACATGAGGCTCAGATTGCGGAGCTTAAACTTTGCATCCCCCCAGAGAATCTGCCAGAGATCAGGGAGCAGCATCACAGAGATATTCAGGCCTCAGCCACGAAGATCTCAGATCTTGTGAGCAGCACAACAAAACTGCTAGACGAAACCATTGACGCCTGAGAAAACCTGCAAGAAAATCCAGAAGTAGAAAAGCTACGAGAAACTATCAAGCAGTGATAGACAGAGCTGGACGCAGTGAAAGCGGAAATTAAGACTCTGCCTCCTATGCAGAAGATGATCAAGGTAAAGCAAAGAAATGAACTCCAGCAGGAAATTGAGTCGTGTAGAACAAAAGAAACAATGTTGGAAAATTCTATGCAGCCCCTTATCAATGAGGCCTTGGATTTAGTACTGCTGCAGACAGCCAGCTCAAAGTTCTGAAGGAGTATGACACAATTGCCCAGAAAAAGGCCAGCACAGCATCAACAGTAGCATTACAGGAATTGGTGGAGAAGGAGCAAGCAACCGACGATATCATGCGTGGCCTCAACAAAAAGTTTACTCTCTTCACCAACAAGATTCTCCTACTAGACAAGCAGCATAGTGCCCCAGGATGGGACACTGGTGAGTCTTAGGGGCTTGTTGGGGCACGCGCCTTAACGGTCCTTAATTTTGGTAACTCTGTGGTTTTTGCAGAATCTTGTAAGCGGAGTTGAGACGCAAAATAGTCTTAGGGGTGTCGAGGTTGAGTCAAAGCCCCTGCTTTTGTAAATGTCCCTAATTTTTGGGTATAAGCCCATGATTTTGTTATAGTGCACTTGTATAAATAGGCACTCATGTAAATATGTCAAGGGTATCTAATTAAATGAGAATCATGTGATGCGAAGTTGAGATCTATTTTGGGTTTTAAGGTCAAGTCCCAGCGGTGTGCGCAGAGGGTTTTTGTAAGAAGGAATTGCAGCTGAGTGCGGAGCTTAGAGTTTGTAAGAAAGGGACTGCAGCTAAGTGTGCAGTTAGACTTGAAGGAAGGAACTACAGCTGAGTACGCAGATTAGAACTGTTGTTTTGTAAAAAGTTGAATAAAAGCGCAGTTCTGTGGACGTAGCCCCTACCATGGGGGTGAACCACGTTATATCTTGTGTTGTGGTTGTTCTTTCGTGTTGTTTCTGTTATGTTTTCTTTTTATGCATTGATAAGTAGATAAATGAGAAAGTAAGATAATTGCTAAACATTAACTTCACTATGAATTCCCAATTAAGGGTTAAGCAAGAAACTGTTTTTTTATCTAAACTGCGAAGCTACATAAGTAAAGATTGAAGCTCTATATTGCATGTTTACAATTGGTTAAGGCTAAGGGTACAGTAATATCCCTCTTCTACTTGCAGAAACTTGGTTCTACGACACCCCATAGCTGTTTCGGGTGAGACTGCAACCTGTTCGCAGGTTGTTGCTGAAAGGGCCAACACTGTGGGTCTTTTTGTTGGTGCAAAATTAATGGTATAAACCCGGGTCTTCCCTATAGTGCAACAAAGACCCACAGTGTTGGACCTTTCAGCAACAACCTGTGAACAGGTTGCAGTCTCACCCGAAACAGCTATGGGGTGCCGCAGAATCAGGTTTCTGCAAGCAAAAGAGGGATATTACTGTATCTTTAGCCTTAACAGATTATAAACATGTAATACAGAGCTTTTTACTTATATATCTTTGCAGTTTATATAAACATACAGTTTCTTACTTAACCATTAACTGGGAATTCACAACGAAGCTAATACTTAATTATTTATTTTACTTTAACTTATCATTCATCTACTTATCAAATGCATAAAAACATAACAGAAAAATACACAGAACCACCACAACACAAGATATAAGTGGTTCACCCCCAAAATAGGGGCTACATCCACAGAACTACACTTATATTCAACTTTTTACAAAACCATAGTTCTGATCTGTGCACTTAGCTGCAGATCCGTCCTTCAAGCCTAGCTACACACTTAGCCGCAGATCCTTTCTTACAAAACCTTAACTATGCACTTAGCTACATTTCCTTTATTAAAAAACCCTAACTGTGCACTTAGCAGCATTTCCTTTCTTATAAAACCCTCTGCGCACACAGCTGCAGAGGTCGTCCACACACCGAGCTGGGAATTAACCTTAAAACCCAAAAACAGGTCTTAACTTCTTCGCATCACATCATCCTCATATCATTAGATAATCTTGAATTCTTTACATGAGTGTCTATTTATACAATTGCACTATTACAAAACCATGGGCTTTCACCCGAAAATTATAGGACAATTACAAAAAGAGGGGCTTTGACTCAACCCCTGACACCCCTAAGACTATTTTGATGCACAACTCCGCTTACAATATTTTCTCAAAAACCGTGGAGTTACCACTCTTGAGGACTGTTAGGTCTGCACCCCAACACGCCCCTAAGACTCACCAATGTCCCGTCCCGGGACACTCTGCTACTTGTCTGGTGGCAGAATCTTGTTGGCGAAGATAGTGAACTGCATGTTGAGGCTGCACATGATATTGTCGGCTGCTTGCTCCTTCTCCACCAAATCCTGCAATGCTGCGGCTGATGCTTCACTGGCCTTTTCTTGTACAAATGTATCATATGCCTTCAAAACTTTGAGCTGGCTGTCTGCAGCAGTGCTCAACTCTAAGGCCTTGTCAATAAGGGGCTGCATAGAATTTTCCAACAGCGTTGCCTTCGTTTTGTGCTACTCAATTTCCTGCTGGAGTTCATTTCTTTGCTTTACCTTGAGCATCTTCTGCATAGGAGGCAGCGTCTTAATTTTCGCTTTCACTGCATCCAGCTCTGTCTGTCGCTGCTTGATGGTTTCTTGCAGCTTCTCTACTTCTGGATGGTCCTGCAGGTTCAACTAGGCCTCGATGCTTTCATCTAGCAGCTTTGCTGCACTCCTCACAATGTCTGAGATCTTCGTCGCTGAGGCCTGAATATCTCTGTGGTGTTGTTCCCTGACTTCGGGTGGACTCTCCGGATTGATGCGAACCTGAAGCTTTGCAATCTGAGCCTCATGCTCTACTTTCAGCTTCTCTATCTGGCTCCGCGACTGCTATGCATAGTCTTTTAGCTTGAATATCCTTTTCTCTAATTCTTCTTCAGCCTGCATGTCGAAGTCAGGGAGACTTCGGCATGTCTCATCCAATACTCGTGCTAGTGCAGCCTGCTTTCTTTCTGCTTCCCTCTTCCTCTGTTCTTCTTTCTCCATATGTGTGGCAAGGCTCTCACTCTGCTTTACAGCATTTTCTAAATGCATTTGTGAGTAGTTGTCTTGTGCTTAGATCTCCTTCATGATTGCCAATTGACAAAGATGCAGCTCCAGCATAGACATCTTGGTGTAATCTATCCCAACTGTCATGCTCATCTGCGAATGAGATGCTGCGTCAGTTATGATGAGGGCTGCACTTGAGACTTGTCCTTTGTTATCTCTGGTGGGCCATTGTCTTGTATCTGTCTCCGCGCTTACTGGGGCACTGCTTGCTGCAGCACCAGTTGCTAATTTTTCTGCTAACTCCTTTAGCTCTGAAATTCGTTGCGCTACGCCAGTGAGCGCATCAAGATGCGTAGCTGCAAAATTTGACCATTTGTTAGTTAATACCTCTGTAGACTTCATCAGAGCCTGGTCGAGCTCTTCTAGCATCACGGTGGGCTCTTCTTCGATATTCTTTCCCTTTGACACCTTAGCCTTCTTTTTGGGCTGAGGCTTAGCAACTTCCTCTGCCTCGGGAGACTTGCGCTTATCTGGGCGATTGGGGTTAGAAATTGTCTTAACCGATTCTTCTTCTTCTTCGTCCTCTCCACCATCACCACCCTGGTCACCGTCACTCTATTGCGACTCACTCTATTCATCGTTTTCTTCTAGTGGGTCAGTCTGAGGCTCCTGACTAGGACCTTCGCCCACATCTATCACTCGAGGAACTAGTCTGCTAGGCTTTTTCCCTGCATCCTTCATCAATTCAGCTGGCCACTGCTTGACGACTGCGAGGATGTCTTCCTTGCCCACCACATATGGTAACTTTGACCATTTATGCTTGTGATCTGTGCGGGCCTAGATGAAGACATGATGCATGTCATCCCTGAAGTTGGCCACTACCGCATACTAAGAAAATAGCTCATTATTGAGCCACGCCGTCTTCAAAATCTCATATGAGATACTCATCGAGTAAAAGGTGAACACATAGTTCGTCAGCTGCTGGGAGGCTTTATCCTGCGACATCCAGAGAGATGCATACCTCGCTGCGCTAGGCATTGTAGGGGGGCACATCAACAAACTGTGCCTCAGTAGGTTCTTTCCATCCTACCAGTGCAATAAGCACTAACAACCATGAGTAGTGAAAGGGTCTACCTTTCTCCTGTGCATCGTGAACATATTTAAGGAATTCCCTCGCAATGTACTGTGCCCATTTGTAGCTGTAGCCTTCGGTACAGTTTGCAGCAATACTGATGATCGGGGCAGGTACTTCATTCGGCCTGCATTTTTGCATCAACTTGCATGTTAGAAGTTCTACAACAAAGAGAATGTTTTTCTGCTAAATTGTCGAGGTTTGATATCCTCACTTTCCCTTCGTCAGGCCGAAGCGGTCCTTCATCTGTTGTGCCAGCTTCGTATCTTCATGTTTCCCAACAAAATCAATCATAGGGTCAGACCCTTCCTTTGGCAAGACTGTGATTTTATGAATTAGCTCTCCATCAATAGGAATTCTCTGGTTTTCTATCCATAGCTACCCATCATGCACCAACGCCAGTAATTTCTTGACCACCACGGTCACCGGTGTGCTGCGACCAAAGTGGGGGACATTTAACATCTTCAATAGGCCAGCTTGCTCCAAGCCAGCAGCCCACTGTTTCACTTCAAGTAGCGTCGCTCCAGTCTCCGGATACTGGACGGCGTGCAAGTATGTCCCAGGTACGAACTGTGGAAACTTCCTACGATCATTTGTATCATGGTCGACATACTTGAGCCGATCTATTTTTCCTGTCATTGTCTTGACCAACTGCACACCTAGTGGCAGTGAAGGGGTGCGTAATGTGAACTTGGTTGTCCGCCGAGGTGGCTGGACTCCTGGTCGAACAAGCGGAAGGTATGGTGGACGCTATGGTGCGACATTCTCATCTTCACCAAAGTCTTCAATACCTTCAGGTGGTATCTCTACTGAACCAGATGGATTCATCTCAGGATCCTTTGTTGTTTTCCCTGATTTCTTGTGTCTGTCTTCATTCTACTTAGAATGAACTTCTGGCATAAACTTCTTCCTGGTATATCATGTCTACATTGGTTGTGTCGGCACTGGGGGAGTTTCTTCATGAGGTGGAGATGCAGAGGGATTGCTCATAAGGTTCTGCAGACCGCTCTGCTCGAATTCTCTCAACAATTGCTGGATTTCGTGATCAAATGACATGAACTCAATTGTAAAACTCAAGAAAATGCGTAATGCGAAATTCGCAGGCCTGGGTGTCTTCTTATATAATCCAACGACCAAATCAGCCATAACTGTGCATTGAAGACACCAAATCTGATAGATATCTTGTCCAAACGGTGCTAGATTTCCCAAAATCTCATCATTATAGGTAGTTAATGCAGTTAATTTACTGGTGTTGCCAAATCAGCCTTTTTCCAATGGTCAGATTTTAGGCTTCGACACATCTTTCTTCTTCGGCACAACGACTATTTCAGCTTCGTCACAATAAGGACCTTCGACACATCCTGACAAAATCAACGACAGAGCTCTGAGCTTTGACTCATTAGCTTCTTGTTCCTTCCAATTAGGTTGGTATTCGGCTATTTATTTATCATCAAACACCTTAGTATGGATCACCTTAACAGCGACGTCCAATGCAGGGCAAACTTCATTAATAGAAAATGTGAGCACAAAACTATCAGCAAGGCTATCCCAGCTTATAGTACCATGGCGAAGCTCGACCTCTGCATACCAATTTGTTGCTACAGGTTCTAGAGTGTGTACAAACCTATGTACCCATTCTTCACGAGGTACATGCTTCCATGCTTCATAACATTGCTCTAAATGTTCCTGAGGGCTAGTCTTACTAGTAAATCTGTTTCGCACCTCCTGAGGTTGATCTATGAATCTCAGTCGAAGAAACTTTTGACAAGTGCTCCAACTGTGAATATACTTTTTGTGACCATTCCACCATCTAGCAGTTGTGGCTTTGAATACTAAATCTAGAGTCTCTATTTTCTATGAATCTAGTACTTGCTCTGAAAATTGTACAAGGAAATCTTCTAGGTCTGTCAAACCATCAAACGTAGGTAGGGTTCTTGTCTGTGAACTAAGCCATCTAAGAGACTTAGTGATTCTTGCACACCGATTGTGGAAATTGAACCCAATGATAGGTTAATTTTACTCACAACAATTATCAATTGTACATGCAAAATCACTCACAAAAAAGACTGAATATGGAGCTGAACACTAAACTGTATTAACTCAGTGTATAATAGCCAACCCTGTAATAACATAGAANTACATAAGGGATTCGAATGCATGAGGAGGCAATTCGAATCTAGTCAAAAGCAGGCTTACTAAAATTAAGCAATTCCCCCATAGGTGCATAAAGTAGTTTCTAAATCAGTCATGGAGCTCACGAATTGGAAAAATCACTTAGGCAAGATAAAAGGTGATGGAATGACAACTCATACATTCTTTTCATAGGAGAAAAGAAAGGAGGATGTGGAGGACAAAAAACTAGTCAAACTTTCCCAATTGCCTTAAAGCACTGAAAAAGCAGGAAATAAAGAAGAAAAAGTAGAAGGGTGCTTAGGAGGCTAGGAATAAAGAAGAATTGATTCCTTGAGGTTTCCCAAGCGCTACATGAGTAAAAATAGGAAAGTTTGACCACTATGGATAGGTAAATGAGAACTTGCATAAGGTGGGACACATGAACTAGGAAAATAAGACAAAAATGAATAGTTTAATGTCTAAGGTAGCTAACTATGGGTTGATTATTATAACATCAATGTCCATGTAGCTCATAAAGTCTATTCTTCCAATTCTTTAGACCTTCATCTGAATCAGTCATGAAGGAACTATCACATTTCCAATCCATTATACCTTCGACAGTAGGGTTAACATAATCTTCTTCTTTAGCTGTGATGTTGTAGATATGATCCAACACATCTTGATCTCGATCTTTGACTGGCTCTGTATACCTTTTCTCCTTGTGAGGGGTCCAAGGGTACTATGACTCTCAGACCT
This sequence comes from Pseudotsuga menziesii, assembly GCA_001517045.1. Lineage (NCBI taxonomy): Eukaryota > Viridiplantae > Streptophyta > Pinopsida > Pinales > Pinaceae > Pseudotsuga > Pseudotsuga menziesii. Next base: position 40,901 of record LPNX011190616.1, on the reverse strand, counting down.
TTTCCTTCAAAAGTCATCTGTCTTTTCTTAAGGTTGATGACTGCAGAATTGTCTAGTGCCCATTCAATTCCTAGCAATGCTGGATAGGGGTTGCTATCATCAATTATTTCAATGACTTCAAAGTTTGCTAAGGTACCGACTCCATCAATATCTATTGGTACACTAGGGAATCTTCCCAAGGGCACAATCTTCTGTTGATTGGCTAATCTCAACTGTATAGGGGACCATTCAAGCTTAGGTTCTCCCATTTGTGCCCATGTTTGTTTAGTTAAGACATTCAATTCTGATCCCTAGTCTAAAATGATATCAGTCATGTCATAATCTCCTATCTGAGCATGCAATCTCATTTATCTTCCAGTCCTTCTAACTCTATTAACAGTTTTTTCTTTGTCAGAGCTTTGCTGAGGTTCACAAGATGCGATAAGTTTCTGCAACTCTTTCAAAGTATTCTGATTCCTTAATAACTTCATACAACTCTGTAAGAATGATGTTAATGTACTTACTTGCTCGGGTGAAGCTTCTTAAGACTGTAGATACTGTTGATGCTATTGTGTAGGTACTATTGATGTGCTCGGCTCAGTAAAATCCTTTTTGGCTTCCATAAATGTTCCTTTTTCTCTTCCAACATCGAAGGCTGGAATTTCCTCTGGGGTCTTGTGGACCCAAGCCTCGTCGGGTTGTTTTTCCTTATTCTCCATCTGCATCGTAGCTCAACTCCTTATAACAACATTAATGGCTGGTTCATATCGTTTCTCTACAGTAATCATCTAAATATTCTGAATAGGAGGGCCATTTCTTTCTTGAATCTTGGCTATCAACTGTGGACATTGCTCAATCACATGATCGACTGCTCTACAATATCGACATGTCGTAGTAGGGTTTTTACTGTCTCTAGCTAAGTGTCCTCCCTAATTGCAGTTATAGAAAACAATCTGGCCTCGTCCTCTTCCAGGCATACCATCATGACCACAACCTCTGAAACTACCTTGACCTTGTGCACCACCACGGTAACCATATCCATCATTGCCTTGTGCATCGTTTTGTACCCTATAAGCATCGTAGGTTCTCTCTCTCATGAGGTCAAAGCTGTGAAATTCATCTTCATTGTGTCCAACTGACTTATAGAACTTGCAGTAAGGATTCTTAGGTACTTGAACATCTTCAGGTCGATGTTGTCTAGTTGTTCTACAGATCTTGCAGTATAGAACATTAGGGTTAAATGGATTCAGCGCACCAGGATTCAAATAATTTATTACTGCACGATACTAGTCTCTATCATGGCCTTTTATCTTACATCATGTACACCAAACCTCTTCACGAATGGAGTTTCCTTTTTTCATGTCGTAAAGCTCCAGAGCCATTTCTGCTAACTATGCTTATATCTGGGCTATCCTAGGATTATCTCCGACAGGAGCTGTTTCAAGTTTCATGGAAATTTCCAGGGCCTCTTGCTGATCGACAACCTTCTGTTGCATAAGTGGAGTCCTGATATGAGGTAACATGGCTGCAATGAACCATTCTTTGTGCTATGATGGTCCAATAGTGAAACTAACTTGGTACAATAGAACCTTGAACCTCTGATCAAAGTCCCAAACTGATTCACCTCACTTCTGCTGAATTTCTTTCAACTCAGTTATACACTGTGACTCTGATTTAGGCTTCTTGAATTCTTTTACCATTGTTGTCTTAATATCAGCCAGGACATGGTTCTGAATGTTGGAAAACTTCATAAACCAGTTCAAAGCTCGGTCTCTGAAAGAAGTGATTAGCTGCGCTCATTTGGTATTTTCATCTATAATATTTTTAGCAGTCCAAACAGTTTTGCATAAGAACCAAAATTACTATGGATCCTCTAATCCAGTTCCTTTAAAGACTAGGAGCTTGATATCATCATTCATATGGGCCATAGGGGATCGAGGGGGGGGAGGAGGGGGAAGACTGGTAACAGGAGAAGGGGAACTTTTTGAGGTAGACTGACCTGCGACAGGACTATGCGGGCTAGGGTTACTTTCAGACTGCGACGGGTTCTCAGTGATAACAGATCTTTGCTGCGGAGTTAGAGGAGGGTTTCTAACAAAAAGGTTTTCTTCAGATTCAAGGTCTTCTAGACTTAATGAGGTATAATCAGTATTCTGGTCTAGGGTATAGGATTCAAAAGGACTCCGATATATTTTACCATTGCGAAGCAAACCACTTTGCTCGTCGAAGTCACTTTCGCTTCCAAACATAGGTTAGTAGCAATAAATGTAGCAATCTGACTGGATCAGCAATATGCCTTTCTCAGCCAAGAGCATTTTAATTTTCAAACTGAATGAATTCAAGTACTTACCCCTTGGTCCTTTGAAAAACAGTCTTTCTACTTCGCTGAAAGAAGTGTGTGTGTCGAGAGAAAACTCTGTCACAAATGCTTCAAGGGTTCGCGTGAACCAGAAATCAACAGCTCGTGATATCTTATTGTTCACAACTTTCAACAGCTTAATTCTTGTGGGGGTCCAGTCAGGGAACTGAACTTCTTGGAAGTTTGTCTTTCTTTCTGTCAACCTGGATAGCCACTGGTGCAATTCTATGTGGATACTACCAAAGAAAATTTCATAAATATCAGTAAACACATACATTTGCAAAAATTCGTCTGAGTTATGATGAGGGTCCTTGTTTTCTTATTCACCAAACTTCAGAAGGGTATCTTCGATCCAGTCACTAATTTCTTTTATTGAGGGCCTCCAGAACATATCCCTCTAGGTACAGCATAGATCCCTCTAAGCAGATCCTGGTTCAACCGGCAACGGAACCAATTTGTCAGGATTTAGGGAAGACCTGGGTTTTATACTTTTATCTTTGCACCAACAAACAGACCCACAGTGTTGGCCCTTTCGGCAACAACTTGTGAACAGGTTGCAGTCTCACCTGAAACAGCTATGGGGTGCCGAAGAATTAGGTTTCTGCAAGCAAAAGAGGGATATTACTGTACCTTTAGCCTTAATAGATTATAAACATGCAATACAGAGATTTTTACTTATATATCTTCGCAGTTTATATAAACATACAGTTTTGCTTAACCCTTAACTGGGAATTCACAATGAAGCTAATACTTAATTATTTATTTTACTTTAACTTATCATTTATCTACTTATCAAATGCATAAAAACATAACAGAAAAATACACAGAACCACCACAACACAAGATATACGTGGTTCGCCCCTAGAATAGGAGCTACGTCCACAGAACTACGCTTATATTCAACTTTTTACAAAACCATAGTTTTGATCTGCGCACTCAGCTACAGATCAGTCCTTCAAGCCTAGCTGCGCACTTATCTGTAGATCCTTTCTTACGAAACCCTAACTACGCACTTAGCTGTAGTTCTTTTCTTACAAAACCCTTTGCACACACAGCTGTAGAGGTCGTCCACGCACACAGCTGGGACTTAACCTTAAAACCCAAAAATAGTTCTTAACTTCTTCGCATCACATCATCCTCATATCATTAGATAATCTTGACTTCTTTACATGAGTGCCTATTTATACAATTGCACTATTACAAAACCATGGGCTTTCACCCAAAAATTATGGGACAATTTAAAAAAGAGGGGCTTTGACTCAACCCCGACACCCTTAAGACTATTTTGACGCGCAACTCCGCTTACAAGCTTTGCTCAAAAGCCGTGGAGTTACCACTCTTGAGGACCATTAGGTCCGCACCCCAACAGACATTTTGCAAGAGCCTCATAGTCCTCTTGATCTTATGCTGGCCTATTTCCCTCGGGACTCCCTCATATCAAGTTGTGAATGCATTATCATGAGCTTTTCCTGTCTTATTGATCTTTATTCTAGCTCTCCTGACATTGCGTTTCATCCATATAGCCCGAGCTTGTCTCATGTCTAGCCACATAGAGCCATTTTTTATATCCTTCGCAGCTTGTTTCCCTTTTTAACGGGAGGGGATTTTCCCCCGAGTGTCGATATCCTACACATATATCCTTGCATTAAGCATAGGTATGTTCCACTGCTTGGAACTAGTTTGTTTTCCTTAATGACACTTGTATCCTCTTAGTCTGTAACTATAAAACTATTTTATTCTTTTTTCAAGCTTTTTAAATAATTGAAAAAGTCCAAAAAATCGAAAAACCAAAAATCCAGACAAGGAAAGATGTTATCTGTGGTAGCTGTCGAGTCATGTCGCCTTCAAAGAGAGCACTGTATATCACATCCATTGGTTGAGTTATAGTTTGACTTTAGGAGCTGTACTTGTTAATCTGAGTTTATCTCCATCGACTGGTTAAGCTTCCAGTCCCTATGGAGCTTCTTTCGATGCCTCCTGTGTCGTAGAGATGTCCTAGTTTGTATATCGAGTCTATATTGCCTTCATTCAGTCACCATACATCATTATGCTCTTGTTCGAAGGAAGTTGAAACCTGAGTCAGCCATTCTTCGGTTCTCTTGACTTTGCATGTCAGTCATTCCAAGTACAGTTACTGGTTCGTGCACCTTATGATCGAGTCCTTCCACATTTTACAGCTTTGTTGAGTACCTCGTGTTGGATGATGGGGGATGCCTTAATTCCCTCCTTCCAACGGATTTCATCCCATTGACTTCAGATCATTTATTCTGGGATTGGAATCTAGAGTCATTTTGAGTGCCTTGAGACTTGCAGTCATCAGTGGCAGGTTCTCTCGCCATCGACAGTATTTGGGAATACATTAATGTCTCCTGATCAATGGATCCTCTCAAGTGTTCAACCTCAACACATCTATTCACACTTGTTAGTTTTCACTCTAGTACCTTGATTCCCATTTTAATTATCGGTGGGTGATATCATGTCTGTTAATGGTATACATCAATAACTGGTAATCAGATGATGGAATACTATGTTCGACCTCGACACCTCTATTCACATAGTAGGACATGTACTCGTAGCGGTTTTTGTAGAAGACTTTCCATATTGGTGGCATCTCTTATATGCTACCTCCTTGATCGTTCCAGTGTTCATGAGATTTCAGCTCTCATGACTTGATTTCAGTATATGTCAGATATTTCCAGGCACTATGGAGATCTTGGTCTGTTATATATATTCAGCCATTATGGAGATCATGGTCCTTTGTATATCTTCATCATGGAGATTCTGATCTATGTATATTGTACATGTCTATGACCACTTATGTGATATATTGTATCATGCCTATTCATGGCCATTGTACTCTTATGTATCTGGGACTGATATATGTATTTGCAGTTATGTGCAGAGTTGTATTATTGTACTATGCTGATTGGGTGGCTGGTATTCCATTTGGGATCCTTCATCACTCCACTTCTAGGATGGAATTATAGTGTATTTCGGCCATCGTATGACCCCTTTGACCTCACACATTAGGGGGCATCTGTTATAGCTGATTTCACTACTCCAGGTGAATCACACTTTGTATGGCCTTCCCCTGTCCCGCTGCAGACTCCTTAGACTCCTTGGACCATTTCTTGTCTTTTGATGTTTCCTTGACCATCCCTATAAACATGTGAAAAATGATACACGCGACTTTTAAACCTATAAGCACGTATATACACAGGTTTGACCACTAAAACTGTGTACATCGGGATGTGTACAAAATCCAAATCCTTTTGGAGTTTTCCTTGACATGGATCCGACTCACTTGACTCTTGGCCTTCCCTATGCCTTGAGATCGCTCAGATTTAACCTTTCATTACCCCTTTGAAAAACTATATAAGGACCCCCTTGGTACATTGAAGGCATAAGAGAGAATTGAGAGCAAAGAAACTATAGTCCATTGTTTCCGGAACTTATGCTTGAGTCTGCATCCCTTTGTCCCTTGGAGCACTTTTGTGTTCTTCCCAAGCTTTCATTTTGCTTGTGATCTTGCTATCTAGTGATGGAGGATTGAAGTGGTGGAGGCCCAAGTGGGGGATTCAGTTTCTCTGGTTCGTAGACGTGTCGTCAGAGGTTGTATCTTGTAATCTCTGATTTATATGAATAGAAATATATTTTCCTGTCCAATAATGTGTGTTTGAATGAATATTTTATCCATTGGATTATGTCAAATGCTTATACATTATTGATTATATATGCTAGAATGGATCTAACACCATGATATATATAATGCTTGTATTGTTTACTTGTTGTTGAGGAAGTAATCTATCAATTCAAACTGAAGTTGGAAAGCTCAACGGGGATCTACTTCAACTATCTGAAATAAGGTACGAGGTCTGATCCTTCAGTGTTAGACATTTAATTTCTATTGCATATTGGAAATGATTGATTTTTGGAGTCAAGTTGTCTGCTGTGGTACCCCAAGCCATAGAAATTTCTCTCCGTAACAGAGATGAATCCCATATTCCAATAGAAGGAAGGGGCTCAGTTAGAGCGAAGCATGCTAAGTTCAAGAATGTCTTATATGTGCCCTACCTTGCTGCTCACATGTTATCTGTTTACTAGATGATTCATACATGATATCCCAAGAGGGTCACATTCAATTTAGACTCAGTTTAGATTATAGAAAAAACCACTAGAAATATTGGAGCAAAAGGTATTGAAAATCACTGTACCAAAACTTATAAGTTTTCACATTTCTTACATGTTTCTCTTCCTACAGCTTTATTGTCTCATGCTAACAACACCAACAAGATTTGGCATGAGAGATTTGGCCATCTCAATTTCAAATATATGAAGCAACTCCACAAGGATAACATGGTTGAAAGTTTTCCCTCCATCCAAACTTTCGATGGAGTATGTGTTGGGTGCTTGATAGGTAAGCATCCAGAAAAGAACTATGATGTTGGGAAGTCTCATAGAGATGTCTCTACACTTGATTTGATACATAGTGATGTAGCTGGACATATTCCCACAAACTCCATTAATGGTTGCAGGTATTTCTTAACCTTTATTGATGATTGTTCTAGGTACTCCTAGATCTACTTCATGAAACAAAAATCAGAAGTTTTTGAGACTTTCAAAAGTTTTAAAGCTTTGGTTAAGAACAGTTTCAATAAGAAGATCAAGTCAATAAGATCCAATGGAGGAGGAGAATATGTCAAAATATATTTCCAGAATTTCTATGAATCAGAGGGGATTCCAATGGAACACTTAGTTCCATACACACCACACCAAAATGGTGTGGCTGAGAGGAAGAACATATCACTAAAAGAGATGGCAACAATCCTTCTCCATGGAAAACATCTACCTCCTTCTCGTTGGGCTAAAGCAGTAAACTATGCTTTGTATTTATAGAATAGGATGCCCCACAAGTCAGTGGTTGGGGTGACTCCATTCGAAGCATTGCATGGGTATAAGCCCAATGTCTCTCATCTGAGAGTTTTTGGTTCCAAATCTTGGGCTAGGATACCACTTGACAAGAGGAAGGCCTTCCAAGCCCAAAGTAGCTAATGTATTCTACTAGGATATACAGAATATGCAAAAGCTTATAAATTGATGGAGGTTGCTACCAGAAGATGCTTCATTGAAAGAAGTGTCTAGTTCGAAGAAGATCAACTTCATGATACTCCTCCAGTAGAATAGGAAGGTATACTTATTTCTCCACCTATTTTTGATGATGATGATGTGCTATAGGTGTCATATTCAAATGAAGAATATCACATACTACATGATCCTGTTATTGAGACTGAATCTCAATAGATTCTAGATCCAGATCCAGTACCCAATTCTAGTCAGAAGCCTAAACCCAGATAAGCTAAAAATATTTTTGATGCAACTATAAGTGGTGCAAGAGTTACATAACACATAAGAAGAATTAGGTCCTAGTATCAGAATGAGTATGCTACAATATCCCTCACATATTTTCTCTCTACATAACGGTGTAGCAAAGTTCCAGGTTGGTGCTACTTAATGATGGCGAATGATCAGCTACATGGCCCAGAAAAGAAGAGTTTTTATCATTCCCTACCTTCACCATCTAGCATAACCAAATAGAGTCATCATTTCAGAAGTACGTTGAGAGGTCCACTGATGGACCATGCTGCTGCATAGAGATACAATTTTTGCAGCAGTGTTTTTCTCAAGTTATTTTTCTAAGGAGGAAGCTTATTTCTTCTAAATATAGCTTGCATATTTCTATTTTTTCTGCGTATTTTTTTAGGGGGGTTTTTTCCCATGAGGTTTTCCTCTGTTTCCTCAGTTGTAGAAAGTAGCATTTTTTTATGTTATCTTCTATATTGTATTTAGGTGACCTATGGCCTTGCTACCAGGGCCCATAGTTGTCCAAGTTAGGATTCAGGGGGGTGTTAGGATTATTAATCCTCACTTGTTCAAATGTATATTAGATTAATTATTTCTTAACTTAGGAACCTTAAAATTAATTAATTGGGTCCACTTGTCCCAATTGAGACACATGCACCAATGATTGAAGTGTGGGGAACACTGCTAGAGGTTAACTTCCACTTACTGCATGTGCATGTATCAGTTTTGGAACCTCCTAGACCAATCCCTACATTTTAGGAGCCACTGGGAGTCTCGGCACCAACCTACTTCAGTTAGTTGGTGTTTGCACTAGTTTGTCTTAGTTAGCCCCAGTTACATTCAGTTACTTGATAGTCAGTTAGGCTAGCGCTACTAATGCATGGATAATGCATGGTTGCACGGGGAGGAGCGTTTTTCTTACCTACCACACTCAGTTTCACTGAGTTAACTCATTGTCAGTGGTTGTTGGAGTTATTGGTCATCAGGGAATTGTCTATTTGGATTTCGATATTGATTGGGAGACCTACATTTAGAGATTTAGTTAGATACATCCTTATCCACTTAAAGCATTCAAATTATACCTATGTAAACTATTGTAACATCGGATATTATCATGATGAATATACTACAAATTACTTAGCACTACTTGTCCATTTTCTATGTGGTTTGTTTTTCTTATTTTGTATGTTCATTCTCCATTCAATTGCTGCAATATTATTAGAACTCTTTTCTTCAAGATATAAATGACATTCAAATTCTAATAAAAATAACTTCAAAGGAATTCCAAGTAAGTGAGCATGTATTTGTTAAGGTGAAACCAAGAAAAAGATCCCTTAAACTAGGGAGTTGTGCTAAATTAGCTCCTAGGTATTGTAGACTGTTTGAGATATTGGAAAGAGTGGGTTCAGTGGCTTATCAACTAGCTTTTCCACCTAATCTTATGATACACAATGTTTTTCACATTTCTATTTTGAAAAAGTATATACATGATGCTACTCATGTGATTGATTGGAATGTGATTGAGGTAGAACCATAAGTATATTTTCTAGTGGAACTAGATTGTATTCTCGACAGGAGGCACATTTTTCTTTGGAATTGCACCATTGGACCAGTAAAGATGTCGTGGAAACACCTCAATCCAAATGAAGTGACCTGGGAATTGGAGAGCGATATGCGGGTGGCATATCTAGCTTTGTTCCAAGAAGACTCAGAATAACTTAAGAAACATCGAGGATGATGCTGAGCTTAAGGGGAGGGCGTTTGCAACATACCCAAAACTGACAAGTGGGGCAACACTAGCATTCACTTTCTAGTTGTTGCAGGAGCATCACACCTAAAAACATGGTCATGTTCTCTGGGAGGAGGAACCGAGATGGTGGCTCATTAAATTCCAAAACTGACCCAAAGTCCTAGGAAATATTATATAAACCATCAAATTGAGGAGGAGGCTCACCACTCATTCTAATTTTTGAGAGAATGAAATTTGTGATTGTTGTGGACTGAAAAGTCAAGAACACCAAGAATTTAATGAGGGGATAGCTATAGTGTTTGGTTGAGTTAAGTTTACTGCCGAGTGCTAAGTTGCAGAAGTTTGTTGTGTGGCATAGATCATTGTCCTAATGGTTCAGTGAACAAGCTCGGGGGTCCTAAGAAAGTGATTTGGTTGCTTCACAAAAATGTTGGGTGGAACAGTCTCCATTGGTTGTTAGTCCATTTTCTGCAACACATCTAAGTTCCAACTCTAAATTTGTATTATGACATTGTTTTACTTCTGTTTAAGAAAGCTGTAATTTTTTTAAAATGAGATTATATTTAATAGATAATTGTTCAAGGATTGTAGGATTTAGTATTTGTATAGAAATTGATTGATAGAGAAATGAAGATAAATTATCTGATGCATTTTTCCACTCACCGAAGTGACGTACTCTAGTACAAGAAGATATGAAATTATGTTTAAGTAAGAAGATATGATATTATGTTGAGTAATAGTAAATAATGATGGAATCATTATGCATGATCGTTATTGAAACAAATAAGAAGTAATATATTTATATATTGTTTACAATCTACTTATATTTCGAATATTTCTATATAGTTAAATATATAAGCTACAGCTCCTAATCCGAAAGTTAAGGCCTTTACAAAGAGTTACAGTTAATAAAACCGAACCTTCAAATACGGAGTAAGTATAAACACAGAAATAGGTATAAAGCTAATGTATCATGTTTTGAATTAAAACTTGTTAGGTTAAATTAAATACCACAGAGATATTCTAAAGATAATATAACCAGTTCTTGATACATTTTAATACCAAGGCCATAGCCCTGATTTTAGGCTAAAGGCCATTTTGGCATTGTTATCTACAAGAAAATTTTCTTATAGAAGAAGGATTTCAAACAACCTTAGGGATTCTTGATTTTCGAAACAGTATGGTTAACTAATAGAATATAAATTCTTTCCAACAATGAATGAAGTTACTTATAGTCTCATAGCTTATTAAAATTAAATAAACAAAGTAAAATACCCCACTACTTTTATTTTCAACAAAACGATAGTAAGAATTTCGTTACCGTTTGATGTTTACAATCGGTGGGTTTTTCAACTAGTTTTTAGATAGAGACTATTCTTATTTTAGTTGCAGAATACATCTCTAGGATTTTAAGCCCTCACGGGCCTTTCAAACATTAAAAAGAAAACAACTTTAAATAGTAAATCATTTACAAGTAATTCATGGCTGCATAGCTAAAACTGTATACAACTGGAGGACTAAATAAATGAAGTGTATTATAAATTCATAACACAACTTAGTAAGTTAAGTAAAGAATATATACAAAGAAATCTCATGTTATTTTCCTAAAATCAAATCCAATATAAAAATAAACCAATAAGGATTTATGACAGAGGCTTCCTAGCCTGAACCCTAGATTTCGACTGTAAGATTTACGACCTTTATGCCACTTAAAACATAAACAATAAAAGATACCAGGAGAAAGTAAATGTTTAAATAGTTGCTACAGAAAAGCTTAAAAGACAACAACTTTGGCATTGTTTTACTAACAACCTCGATGGGGTTATTACAGACCTAATATCCTTTTATCAAAATAGGAAAACTGTAATAAAATTTGTTTCGAAACCAAATAAAATCGAAAATTAGAGGCGTATGGCCACATCACTGTGTACTGTAAAAAAAATTAAACTATGAATCCCTCACAGGTCAACAAAAAGGAACTAAATATTTTGCACATAAATATAACTAGGAGAAAATTATAGGAGTATTTATAAGTATCTTATCCTTGAAGGAAGTGGCATAGTCACAAGACTCCACAGTAGTTACAGTTTTGGAATTTTACATAGTAAATTATAATAGATACATTATCAAAACCCTCTCAGGTACTGGAGTATTAACAAATTTCCTAACCAACAAAATATTAGAGACTAAAATAGTCATCTACGACTCCTTAAAAGCTAAATATCACCTTATAATAACAACTGTATAAAATACCAAAGCAATATATCACTCCCATGTCAAACCTGGAATGGAGGAAAACCCGATGCCATGAAAACACATCACAAAACCAGCCTTCTCATAGGTCTTAGGGAGTGACATAGGTCTTACTAGTTAAAAAGGGAGGCTTCATGTCTAGTATTCTCCTTCACCTCATTCCATATTTATTCTGCAAACATTGCATTACCATGGAACTTAAACCGTGAACATTTTAAGAAAAAGAATTGATAATAATAAAAAGAGATTTAGTGAAGATTATATTTACCTTTCTGTATTTCCATCAACACATAGTCAATTCCAAAGAAAAGATGGAAAAATCCTTTAACATTTGAGCCGAGATAAGACTAGTTTAGATAGTGACAAGGGCCGATTTTAGTGGTTCTTCCACCTCTGGATACAAACAGAGGACTAGTGAAATCAAGTAGCCAAAGGCCCCTAGAAGAAACGAAGGAGATTTTAACATTTCCCAAAACCTTAACAAAATAACCTGTGCAATAATTAAGACCCATTAAAACCTTTAGGGTTTCACTTCCTTTGGGATTGATGACAGCTGGAGGTTGTAGCGATTTCACAAGGTCTGCATTTAAAAGAGAAACTGTTTCTTGTCCTTGTTTGATATGAAGTCAAAATCAACATTAAGACTAACTGTCAGACTAGTAACTTGAACCCAAACCCAAAGTATTTGAGAAATAGTGTAATATTTTAGTTTTTTTATATGGTATTACCACCTCATTGATAAGGTTCGACCATTAGTATACATAGTATAGAACTCATGTTATTTAAAGTGCGGTGCTATTAGTTCAACCAATGATGTTGTATCCTTGTTAAATATAATAAACCTTGGTACATCCAAACGTTGTCATTTTGATAATTATTTAAGCCTATAGAACAAATAAAACTTGTTAGAAGGTACTTAACTTAATACTTCCCATTGTTTTATTGAAAAGGATAAGAATGGTTTAGGGTTAAACCTTAAGTATCCATTTCTCTCTCGTTATTTATAGTGCCTTGTTGAAGCTTTAGTTATGAATGTGGCTGAAAAGGGTGACTAAAGCTTGCAACACACAGAGAAAACCCAGCCAAAGGCTTCAAGAAATCCCATGCAAGTATTTCTTTATCCTTGAGGTGTTTTAGGTAGTGATCTCCCATGGATATTTCAATAGCCTCCATTGGCTTTTGAGAGTTTGATCCACAGAGGATCTATCTCCTAGATTGGAAAATAAGGTGGGTGATAGGAAGAAAAGGAAAATCAGATCTAAGTATTAAAGTAATCCTGATCTAAATATAAGCTACCTAAAGAGAATTATTGACTTGATTTACAGATTATCCTGAGATATTTGAATAACAAGTAATTCACCACATTGACAAAAATGTAAATGAGATGATAAACCCCTTACTTAAATCACAATCTTTTAATGTAAATTAAATGGAAGCAACTCAAGATTAAATCATTCAAGATAACCTGCAGATGCGTATGTCAGTTGAAAAACCAACATTTCTTCCTGTAAATTTTTACTGTTCAATCACTTGATGAAATAGATAAATACAATTAAAGAATAAATTCCTTAAATATTTACCAATGCATTAATCAATAACAAAGAGAAATATAGGTTATGAATGAACACATTTATCAATTGCAAGTAATTCACATCATAGCCATTCGAAACAGGAAAAATTGAGATCTATCAAAGAAATTCAATTAGATCATAGGCAAGAGATATGAAATAACAGTACTGTATTTATTCAAATTTTTTGCAATAAATTACATAAACCTTGGAAAAACAAAGGTGTTTTTCACTCTCCTGTACCAATCCTTCCTTCTCCAAAAGTCCCTTGATACATTTGAGAACTACCTCTTAAATAATTATTGCAAAATAGTGAATATCCGTCAAAAGGGGATAAAAAAACCTAAACAAAACTAATATCCCAAAAATTCTCTCCATATTTTCCATATGTGTAACAATTCATTAATATTAGGATAGTTGGCGGATTAAATTCCAAGTTGGGCATTGCATTTGTGATCTTCAATTTCATTTTTAGCTAGCTTATCCGAAAAATGAATATAGATGTGGATCTTTCCTTCAAATGAAAATGGTCATTTGGTCAACCAATCTACATCATCTATACCAACATGATCAAGCTCCTTGATCTTCTCTTCTGCCTCATCTCTCTTTTGTTCAACTTGTTCAATCATTAACCTAGGTGGACATTCTTTGTCAATAAGTACCATTGTAGGAAAAGATATTTCATCATTGAGATTGTCTACAGCATACCACCTTCTGCTACAAATAACTTGTGCCTTCTTTATAGCTTCAGCGACCATTTTATCTAAATACTCTTAGGCTCTTAGGATAGTCTTGATTTTATTAAACTGGAAGTTAGTGAAAATGGTGACATTGTCTCGCTTGTCTTTCATATACCTTTGCTAGTATATAACTTCATCATAATCGTTAGAAGCTTGTTTATTTTTTTCAACCAGATCTTCTAAAATAACATACATTTTATCAAAAGTCACATTAGTTTGAAAAATGTTATCCAAAGTTTTAAACAACTCACTGACTAAATCATAATGCTCCCTATTGGTTCGAAGAGCTAGCTCCTTGAATTCTTCCTAAGAAAACTTAGAAAACAAAGATGAAGCTTCACTTGCAGTTGTTAGGATTATTAATCCTCCCTCGTCCAATTTGGTCATGTCTAAATCAGGAGTCATGTCTAAATTGGGAATCCACCCAGTCTATTTTTAGTCACTAGCACCATTGGGTCGACTTGGCCTAATTGGGGCACATGTTCCAGTTACTAAAGTGTGGGGAACACTAATTGAGGCCTACTACCACTGATTTCACTTGCATGCATCAGTTTAGGAGCCTCCTAGACCAATACCTACAATTTAGGAGCCGCTGGGAGTGTCGATACCAACCAAGGTCAGTTGCATTGAGTTGGTGACTAGTCAAGCTGAGTTGGGAATCTGTTACATTTAGTTCTAGTCTTCTACATTCAGTTAGCACTAGGTTTGCATGGCTGCATGAAGGAGAGACACATTTCTCACCTACCACAGTCAGTTAGCCTCAGTCAATACTGAATTAGACACTTGAGTTTTGTTTTAGAACTCCGTTGAACTCTGGTAATGCTTTAGACAAGTTCAGTTAACTATTGAGTCCTCCAACAATGATTTAGACAAGGTCTTAGTTACCTACATTCAAGTAGCTTCTAATCAATTCGAATTTCCTCATGTGGATTTGAATTGCATGTGGCTATTTAAGCCATTGTACTTCATTGTAATTATTATCTAATTACTCTTTGATTAATGAAAAACATTCACAACTGCAAGCCAATTTAGCACTGTTTCATTCTTCAATAACTGAGTAAATTGTGTGATCTATTCCGTGAGTTGTGTGTTTGTCCATAGATCTATGTGCTCAATTTAATATGGTATAAGAGCCTCAGTGGACAAGGAACTTCTCCTCCTCAGATCTCCTATTGGATCATTTTTTAGAAAAATTTCTCCTTCCAGCTCTACACCAAAAGCAGAAGGTTTACCACTTAATACCCCAAGTTAAGGAATTGTTGATCAAGCTTGATAAACTATGCTGGGTGATAAAAACTTGAAATGTGCAGGCTGTCAACCTTACGGTGCCCCTTTTGTGTTTTTGCAGGTACAACTTCGAATGGCTTCATCATTTCCTCTTCTCACCCTATTCACAAACTATTCAGAATGGAAGATAAAGACGATTGCATCTCTAAAGAGACAAGATCTCTATGAGGTGTCTATTGGACTTGGTGAAGAGAATTTTGAGAGAAAGGATGATTGGCTAAATGAATGTGATGCATCTTATGGAACAATGCGTATGGCGATTTCTCCTAGCATGCGCTACCTCAAAAGTTCTGTTAAAAACCCAAAGGATCTCTAGAAAATATTGGAAAGAACCTTTGGAATGATTGATTAGGATCATAATAGCACTTTGGAGAGCACATCTAGCACCATAAGCATCCCTTATCCAAAAATCATGGCCTCCACTCTCTCTGATGAAGTTGT
Organism: Pseudotsuga menziesii; assembly: GCA_001517045.1. NCBI lineage: Eukaryota > Viridiplantae > Streptophyta > Pinopsida > Pinales > Pinaceae > Pseudotsuga > Pseudotsuga menziesii. The sequence continues at coordinate 25,163 of LPNX011190616.1, read as the reverse complement.
TCAAGATGAAGAAGAAGTAGAAGCTTCTACACAGGCAATTCAAATTGAAAATGGTCTCCTTGTAGTGACTCCTTCTCCTGATGCTTTAGAAGTTTATGAGATTCTGATATCTCATATCCTCATCTAGATGAAATAGAAGAAGACATTCGAATCTCTGATATTGAAGAAAAATACTGCTGCACTTCCATGCAAACATTTACCGGTGATTTTCCTTTGAATTATGTGCAAAATTTGCTAGTAATTGCTTCCGAAAGTGAAGAGAAATTTTATTTTTCTCCCTCTAATGTTGCTGCTGGTGTGAAAATATGTAATACCCTGGAAACTTTGGAAGAAATATCAGATTACCAGATTGATCCATTCGCTCCCTTTGATCTAGTTCTTCCAGCAATTTCATGTAGGATTGTACGCACCAAAATTCAGAATTTTGAAGAAGAAGAAAATTGTGCATCCATCATCTTGGTTGACCATTTCCTTAGATCTGATATGATATTATTTAGATTTGATCTGATATTTCTTGGTTTAATATTTAAAATGCATAATCTTTCAGTACTACTTGTAGTTGTTCTCATCAACGGTGTGAAGAAACAAGTACCGCAATTCTTCGACACAACTGCTACTCGGGATTTGATTTCATTTCACAGTTTTGGATCTGCTTGTAGCTGCTCTCACCAATTTTGGTGTGAAAAATCAAGCACCGCATTTCTTCCTGAAAATTGTTGCTGGGGATTTGGTGTTATTTTCCTCTTATGAGGTTGCTTATATTTTATTTGTGATTCATTATATATTTCAAAAGCTATATCAGACTATGGAGCTCAAGCATTTTCTCTTAATAGTCCCAGGGCTTCTCTACCTTTGGTCACATGCTCAACTCCTCACAGAACTGGTAAAGAGAAATATTTTCTACATTCGCCTGCACACTTGCTCCTAACACTTGGGGATATTTTTACCACTCATGGTTTTCTGTTCATGGTTGAAACATATCAGTTTCTTGAGTTTTCCTCACATGTTCTGAATCCTTAAGAACCTTTTCTCACTTATCAGTTGACTTTAGTTGCTCTAAATGGGTCCAGTATTCATCTGGCAGCTGTCTATATTTCTGATTTAGTTGAGCATATCATTGTTCTTCCAAAGAGGAAGATTCCTCCAAACATAATGATGGATAGGTTCACATGCCAGTCCCTAGGATACCTGTACACCGAAGAACTAGATTGATCTTGATTCTACTGGCTTAATTAGAGGGGGGGATTTTTTCCCATGTGGTTTTTCCCCAGCTCCTTGTATTGAGCAGTTACTTTACTTTACTTGATGTAATGGGTGACCTATGGTCTTATTTACGAAGGCCCACAGATTGTCCAAGTTAGCATTCGAGAGGGGGGGGTGTGGGGGTGTGGTTTAGGATTATTATTCCTTCTTTGTCCAATTTGGTCATATGTCTAAATCAGGAGTCATGCCTAAATCGAGAGTACACCTAGTCTATTTTTAGTCACTAGCACCATTGGGTCCACTTGGCCTAACTGGGGCACATGTTCCAGTTACTAAAATGTGGGGAACACTAATTAAGGCCTACTGCGACTGATTGCACTTGCATGCATAAGTTTAGGATCCTCCTAGATCAATTCCTACAATTTAGGAGACATTGGGAGTGCTGATACCAACCTTCATTAGCTATTTTAGAAGCTATATCAAAATATGGAGCTCAAGCATTCGCTTTTAGCAATCCTAGGGCTTCTCTACCTTTTTTCATATGCTCAACTCCTCACAGAACTAGTAAAGAGGAAGAGTTTTTGCATCCCACCTAGAGAGTTGCTCCTAACACTTGGGGCTATTTTTACCACTCATAGTTTGCTGTTCATGGCTGCAACATATCAGTTTCTTGAGTTTTTCTCACATGTTTTGAATCCTCAAGAACCTTTTCTCACTTATCAGTTGACTTCAGTTGCTCTACATGGGTCCAGTCTTCATCCGGCAGCTATCTATATTTTTTATTTAGTTGAGAATATAATTCTTCTTCCAAAGAGGAATATTCTTCTAGACATAGTGATAGATAGGTTCACATTCCAGGCCTTGGGATACATTTGCATAGAAGAACCAGATTGATCTTGATTCTACTTGCTTAATTAGAGGGGGGGATTTTTTCCCATGTAGTTTTTTCCCCAGCTTCTTGTATTGAGCAGTTAATTTACTTTACTTGATGTAATGGGTGGCCTATGGTATTAGTTACCAGGGCCCACATATTGTCCAAGTTAGCATTTATGGGGGGTGTTAGGATTATTATTCCTTCATTGTCCAATTTGGTCATATGTCTAAATTAGGAGTCATGTCTAGATCAAGAGTCCACCCAATCTATTTTTAGTCACTAGCACCATTGGGTCCACTTGGCCTAACTGGGGCACATGTTCTAGTTACTAAAGTGTGGGGAACACTAATTGAGGCATACTACCACTGATTGCACTTGCATGGATTAGTTTAGCATCCTATTAGACCAATCCCTACAATTTAGGAGCCACTGGGAGTGCCGATACCAACCAAGGTCAGTTGAGTTGAGTTGGTGACTAGTCAAGCTGAGTTAGGAGTGAGTTACATTCATTTCTAGTCCTCTATATTCAGTTAGCACTAGGTTTTCATGGCTGCATATAGGAGAGGTGAATTTCTCACCTACAACAGTCAGTTAGCCTCAGTCAACACTGAAGTAGACACTTGAGTTGTGTTTTAGAAATTCGTTGAACTCTTGTAATGGTTTAGACAAGGTTAGTGCTATACCTAAATCCTATCACCATCATGTGATGAGACCCTTAACTTCCATGTTTTCCCTTAATCCCAACACTTAGAGTGGAAACTTAATCTGTTTTTCAATTTTACTTGAAAAAACCTAGCACCGCACTTACCTTGTGGCTGATGAGTGGTACATGGCTCAGCATCACCTGTATCCTGTTATAGAGAAGTGGTGCCACCACCTATGGTCTTTGGTCTTAAAGCGGTTCTTATATAAACTACTCTGTCATAAGGGAACAAAAGCAGTACCCTGGGTAAAATGGGAAAAAGAGAATTTTCTCGAGGCTTCTAGAACTTGAGCTTGGTGTCCTCCCTTATCTGTCACGTCCCCGGTTTTGACCCCGTTTGCATGATGTATATATTGTAATTAATCGTGGTGAGGAGCTCAAGGCAAAATCCCCACCATCGATTTTGTTGTGTATGTTTCGGCAATGGGGATAATTTCCGGTGGTAGGCTATGCTATAAGGCACATTATAATTCGACATCATGTAAACCCGCACATCAATTAAAATAAACCACAACTAGCTACGGCAGTGCAACGTTGAATGAAAAGGGCATGGTTCCAAAGGATAAGGGGTGGGGGATGTCAAACCTTGGTTATGGGGGAAAAACCCATGTTTTATTGCCTTGTTGTTTTTCCACCTTTGTTGTTTGTCAACCTCTTTAATGCTTCAGCTGGTGGTTGGGGGAGTTATTGCTGAACTGGTGGTGGTTGTGGCAGGTTGTCAGCCTTACCCACTTGCTCACTCCACCCACGTTGCCCATTCTTCTCCCTCACACACTCTTCCCTGCTCAGTTCTCACTCTCACCACGATTTTGGTTTGTTCATCCTCACGCAGAGGTTGATGGTCTGTTCATCCTCCCGATGGCTTGTTGATTCGCGTGCATAGAGGAGTCCGTTTCCCCTCACGCGCAGGCTGGTATTTGCACACAGAGGTTGGGTATGTTTTCCTTGTGTTTTTTGCTGTTCAGTGCAAGATTGCACTCACGCACAGATTGGTTGGGGTTTTCTATCCATGTGAGAGCCGTGCTCACTGTTTTGTTTGGGGCTGTTGTTTCCCCACGTTTTTATTGGCTGTGGTGACCAACTGCGTTTTGGGCCACTGGGTTTTCGGAGTGAGCTGTTTCTCTGTTGTGGTCTGTGGCTATGCTGGAAGTACTGTTGATTATCCTTTGTGGTATGTGATTTGTGTTAATGTTCATTGTGTGTTTGGTCTGCTGAAGTACCCTGTTTGGGTTGCAGCTGGGTTGTTTTGGCCACGATAGGGCCAAAACCAGCTCTGAGTTGCCTTGTAGGCTGGAGTGGTGTCTCACTCTTTGTTTGGGACTATCCCCTGTTGTTTATGACTTCTTCACAGAGCTGTGAAAGGATTGTTTGGCTGCTGGTATGCAGTGGTTGAACCTTGGACTGTGCTGGCTTGGCCTGTCTGTGGAAAGCCTGTGAAACCCAGCAGTGTTGGTTTGGTTGTTATGTGTCCCCTTGGCTATGTGTAAGCCTGCAATTGACCCTTATTCCGGAGGAATCATGCCCAGCTCGGGGGTGGCAGCGTTGCTGAGAGATTGATGAGCAAGCTGGCCTATCGTTGGGTGGAACGTTGCAGCGACGTAGCTGGTTGCGGGCAAATTCTTTATCAATAGATAAGTGCCGCTGTTTACTGCGTCTCTGTAATTTATATTGATGTTCGAATGCTGGAATGTGTTTGTGTTGCTTCCGCTGTATGATTGAAGATAAATGCATCTTGTAATGTTTAATTCCAGCGTTTGATTTCTTTGATTATGCTCATTGGGCTGTTTGCCCGGTCGTGTATGATATGTCCGTCGCGTCCTCTTCGCTGGTTGAGGGACGGGGACGTGACAATATGGTATCAAAGCGCCATGGTTGCAACAATGGGCCTCTATGGGCCAAGAAGGTGCAGGGATAGAAGGTAGAATTACCTTCTCTATCCAGCAGAACAGTAGTGAGCCAACAAACTCTGAAAACGGTCTAAGTGTGAGCAGTCGGACCAATGGAAGAAGTGGAAATTCCACCGTTGCGGGTGAGTTGGAGAAGTTTCTAGTCACCGTTGTGGGCGAATGGCTGAAGTCTCCCATCTGACTGTTGCGGAAGGGTTCACGGAGTTAACCTCCGTCGTTGCGGGTGAGACAATGATCTTCCCTTCCGACCATTGCGGATGGCGGAACGATCCCTCATCCGATTCAAGATCCACTCGATAGCCGCTGCCGTGGAAAATTCGAAATTTGGCTAAGTGAGCGGGAAGCCAACCGGAAGAGAAAAATGTTTGCGCTCCGCCGTTGTGGGTGAAGAAGCAATAAGGCTTCCGATGCAGAGAGTGTTCCGACAGCCAACACACGAAAAGAAAGTTCGAAAATTCGGCTAAGTATGGAACAGTCGGGCCATTGAAGAAAGTAAACTTCTGCCGTTGCGGAAGGATTGGTAAAGTCTCCGGTCCGACGTTGCGGACGGCTAAGTAATCCTACGTTCGATCCAAGAGTCATCCGATCGCCGACGCATCCAAGGGTTAAAGCTCGAAGTTGGTTCAGAAATCGGAAGGAAGAATGCTCCGACGCCCGACGTCGGAAGGATTGAAGCTCCAAGGAGCTGCCATTGCGGAGGCGGGAAGCATTTGCCGGCTGATCAAAAAAAGACTGCTGACGCCGCAAGGGAAAGTGCGCCGATTGGAAGAGGGAAAGGAAAGAGCGTCCGCCGTTGCGGAAGGCTGAGAGTTCCCGGGGAGCCGATATGGCGGAAGGGAGAATGATGGAGGAGCCGATACGGTGGAAGGGAGATTGATTGGAGAGCCGATACAGTGGAAGGAACAATGGTTCCTAGAGCTGATTTCAATTGTTTCTCAGTGAAATTTTGGGCTATTTTTCAGAGAATTTTCAGGGGCTGAAAATGAGAAAAGAGGCAGCGATCTAATGCGCCCCCTTGACCCCCGTCGTCCCCCTGAGACGGTCATTCTTGTGGAAGGAAAATTCTGTGTTTTGGGCAAGAGTTCGAATCAGAGCGATTTTCAGCTGCCAAAATGGTTCTGAGATCATTAGAAGAATGTGAAAATTCTACTTTGCAGTAGTGTAATGAAAGTGCCGAGATTAGTGAAAGTCTTCATTCTTGGAAGTGGTGTGGTTTTCACATCCGGAATCGGAATGACGCGTGTGAATAGGCGTTGGAAAGCTTATCCAGTGGGGAATAGGGATAAGTGACCAGAATCTGAGAATGAAAGCAGAAAAGTGCTAATGATGGCCGCTGCTACCAAGTGGAAAAATCTGGACAGTTGCATGCCCAGGGGTGGCAAGGACTATGAAGTCAACCAGCCGCTGTGTGGAAAAGGAATTCCATGAGAAGATGAGGGGTTTGAAAGGGAAGTTTTCATTAGACCCTATCTTGTTGATTATAACTTTATTTCTTGATTTTTGGCTTGAAATGCATGAGGATATGTAGTGCATGCATAGGATATTGCATGATCGATAAAAATATTGGAAATTACATAGTTATGATGAACCACTAATGATGATCATTGTTGTGATGTTGGCATTAGTGGACAAACCAACGATGACATGGACCCGGATGGCTATGTTGCTGATGCTAATGAATGAGACCAACAACCCTATGGAGAAGGGATAAGGCAACGAGTCCATAACAAAAGTTGGTGAGCAAATTCTTCAACCTCCTGCAAGGACCAACCAAATTGGTCATGGAAAGGGTGTAAGTATGACCCATGCAGGTAAGAGTTTGCTTATGACAAATTCCATGAATTGGTCCAGGTAAGAGACCTCATACCATGTGAATGATGGAATGTAGACAGGTGTCATGTCTATATATGTTGATGATATTGATTATAATCATGCATCCTATATGAGGTAGTCATGGTTAGGCCATGATATGGCTGAATGCATAGTATTCCTGAATTAATGCAAGGTAGTGTTGGATGAACATGCATTAAGAATATTTTATGAATCTTGTTGTTATACATTGAATGTATGCATATGAAGGGTGTGAGTGACTGATTGCCTAAGTAAAGGTGCAAATGTTGTGATGCATTGCATGAATGTATTGAGATGAATGCATGTGAAATTATGAATAACTAACAGCTGAAATGATGAATTAATGATAATTCTGGAACCATTTCAGAGGTTGCTATGAATGCAGGATAGTCATGATCAAGTGGCTTTCAGAAATGCTCTATTGGAGAGCAAGGTGGAATGAATGATACACCCGTGAAGTAAGGAGTATCTAACCACCTCATTGAATTGCATGAATGCTGTGACTATACCTTGCAATGTTAGCATGATAATGATTGCATGAAGTAAATGAGCTTTGAAAACACTGATGTGACTAACCACTGGAAGTATTTGAATTTTATAAATTCTGAAAATGCTTCAGTGATGGTTGTAGCAATGAGATAGTATGTGCATCCATACTTACCAAGTTTTTGGTTGATGGAAGCTCATGTTTCAGGTAGATTATTTTGAAAACAGCATTGAGGGGTAAGACTCTGACCAATGCTGGAATCTACCATGTAAAAGAGCTTGTTAAATTTGAATTGTGAATTTCAAATATTGCTGACAACTACTAGTCACTATTGGCTTGCATAAGATTGTGTTTGGTTGTTGAAGCTTGTGTTTCAGGTAGATTATTTTAAGAACGGCATTGAGAGGTAAGGTCCTGACCAATGCCTGAATCTACCATATGATATGCATAATAGGTTGTTAGGATTCGAATTGTGAATTTCGGATTTGAGAAATTGCTGACAACCACTAGCCATTGTTGGCTCGCATAAGCTTGTGTTTGGTTGTTTGAAGCTTATATTTCAGGTAGATTATTCCGAGAACGGCATTGAGAGGTAAGACCCTGACCAGTGCTAGAATCTACCGTGTAAAAGAGCTTGTTAGATTTGTGTTATGAATTTCAAATTTAAGAAAATGCTGACCACTTATAGTCACCATTGGCTTGCACAAGATTGTGTTTGGTTGGTTGAAATTCATGTTTCAGGTAGATTATTTCAAACACGGCAGTGAGAGGTAAGTTCCTGACCACTGCCATAATCTACCATTTATGAGAAGAAGTCTCATGGTTGTGAAAATTAGTTGGTACGGGTTGTTGAGTTTGAATTGTGGATTTCGGATTTAAGAGGTACTAACGGCTACTAATCATTGTTGGCTTGTATGGGATTGTGTCAGGAGGGACACATGGTAAGTGGGTATTCATGTTATGATAGTAAGCATAAAATTATAATGGGCATAGTAATGCTGCTTACAAGAAACCCACAATTGAGCAAGTCAATTTATGTAGTAGATAGAATCGCAAATTCTTATTGAATTCGATTGCTAATGACATTGCTTGGTCACAGAACGATCAATTGGATTGTGGTATCAGGTGATGATTAACTGTTTGGCTATTTGACGAATGTGTCAGGGGTACACACTGCAGGAAGATCATGTGTGATGACCTGCAAGAGCCAAACTTCATGGGAAGGTTTTCCCTTATCTTGGAAATGGGTTTCAGGTGAAACTCCATTAGACATTTTGAAAATGCCNAATGTCATTGCTTAGTTACGGAACGATCAATTTGGATTGTAGTATCAGGTAATGACTGACTGCTTGGCTATTTGATGAATGTGTCAGGAGTACACACTGTAGGAAGACCATGTGCGATGGCCTGCAGAAGCCAAACTTCAGGGGAAGGTTTTCCCTTATCTTGGAAATGGGGTTCGGGCGAAACTCCATTAGACATTTTGAAAATGTCTCATCTGCACTACATGTTTGGTGATAACATGAGTGAGATGGTTTGGATTATTCCAGTGAGACATGTGTGGATATGAAACGTAAATAGGAAACAAGGATGGGGCCTTGGTTTGCTTAAACCTGGTGATTGGAAACCACACAGACAGAGCTAGAGGGCTGGCTTTCTTCTCCACAACCCCGGGATAGCACTAGAAGGGGATGCAGGGCCTGAGGGACTGTGTAGCAGAGAAGGGACTGATTCCTTGTGCTGGGTGTGTGTGTGGATGTTATAGAAGTTAGGCTAGTTCTGGTGTAGGTGTTCCTAGCTCTGCAGCGAGCTCACCAGCGTAGCATTCAGTTTTTCCCAACTCCTTGATGGTGCCTAACAAATCTAAAGGCATACTGCGACGAAAAATGGATAAGTGTTCTGTAACCCTTGCTATGAATATGCATGTTTAATTATTAAATTCCATATGCAGAACATGTTTTGATTTATTTCCATGATGACCGATTGCTTGAGTATGCATACGGACTGCATGGCACACACCGGGAATGGGTGCACACTTTTCCGATGTTGAGTCATGAAAGGGTTTTCAATATTGATTACACTCTGGGGAGTGGACGCACTCCTGGTGTCTCAATAGTTGATAGTGAATGATATGAAATGTGATTACAGTTTTAGAGCAATGATGCTGATGAGTTTGCTTGTATTGCTTGTTTTGCTTGTGTTGACAGGCTAAAGGTAAAGGTAAATGGTTGGTATAAGTGTGTTGTTGATATAAGTGTATGTTGGTATAAGTGTATGGCGATATAAGTGTATGTGTCATTGTTGACATAAGTGTATGATGGGCTGTGATATGCCTAAGGATCCGTAGCAGATCCTAGACCTGGAAATGGTCATGATAAAGTTCCAAGCCCAGTTGACATGGTTATGTACTGGCTGGACATTAATTATTTGATGTTGTGGAACAACCGGCGTGCTGACCTAACATCTAAGTCCATAGGTGATCCCAAGGCTTGCAAAGCGAAGCAGGATCCTGTGGACGAACGAGGAAACGCACAATATAGATAAGTAATTGGATTATTTTGCTTAATGAATATACATGTGTATATGATTGGGTTATGATGTTCTATATTTAGAACAAGATAGAAACTAATGAGGATAAGCTAAACATGTGAATTTATTCAATGTTTGGATATAGGTATCGCTGGAAGCAAGGACTATACGAGCATCCTAGAGATGCATGTGGACATGTGACTGTCCTAGAGAGCTCAGAATGAGCGGCAATGAAAAAGGTGCTAGTGAGACGGGGGAGTTCTAGCAGCCGAGACAAACCATGTGGAGAGACTCCATGGTTTAGAGGTCTAGAATAGACCAAAGACACTAAGTGTCATGACCAAGAGAGATTGGTCCAGCATTCACGGTAAAGTGAAAGAGGCTGAGAGCATGAAAAGCCACAGTGATGGTGTGGGTTCCAGGATGGAACAGAACAAAGAGGGGAAAATCTCTTACTGCTCTCTCTTGCCTTTTGATTATATATGTTTATATATATATATATATATGTTTATGCATTGTGAAAACAAAGGATTGTTGAATGCATGTATGATTGAGAATGAAATGTGTGTATTTGCTTAAAGTAAATTTGTGAATGCTGGAATAGTTAATTCCCTGCCCAGGATTGGACATGAAGGAGCTCATGTGCCTGTTGGGGAAGGCATGAAAAATATTTAAGTTTCCTTAATGGAACTTGAACTGTCATGCCAATTGGGTAATTAACTAACTGATTTTGATGCCTATATTATGCTTGGTCTGATAGAATTTCAATGGTGCATTCCACAGGTGAGAAAAGTGAAACCAGGTGGTGAACGTTGATTATGGCAGCAGATCAAAAGTTATTGGACTTGGCTAGAAGTTTCCTTCAAGTGCTTGCTAAGACCCAAGAGAATCTTGGGGAGATGCTCAGGATACAGAAAGGCAGAGTGAAATGAACCACCAGATTTTGCAAGACTCTATCGGTTTGCAAAGGGAGGTGAAAAGCCTTCTTGGAGCAATCGGCAAAGGAAAGGAAGGTATATCAGCGAGGGGACATTCGTCCAAGTGACCCGATAAGAAACGGTCCAGGCATGAAGACTCAAAGGAAATTGAGCAGGTAGAGATGAAGCAGCCAGTGAGATGCTGGAGATGCGAAGGACATCATTTACGCCGGGACTGTCCAATGTGGGAACATGATGAAGGCAATAGCTGCAAAGTTCCTAGACTTCGGGATCAGCAAGAAGCTGAGAACCAGCAGGAAAAGTCCATGGAAGCCGAGAGGCTTGGTCGTGAACGTTCAAAGTAGATGATTGAACGTGGGGCAGATCTGCAATTTTGAAATTTTGATGTGCAATTGTATATGTATTGTATATATGTAATGGAACACCGAGGACGGTGTTATTCCAAGGGGGAGGAGAATGTCACGTCCCCGGTTTTGACCCCGTTTGCATGATGTATATATTGTAATTAATCGTGGTGAGGAGCTCAAGGCAAAAGCCCCACCATCGATTTTGTTGTGTATGTTTCGGCAATGGGGATAATTGCCGGTGGTAGGCTGTGCTATAAGGCACATTATAATTCGACATCATGTAAACCCACACATCAATTAAAATAAACCACAACCAGCTACGACAGTGCAACGTTGAATGAAAAGGGTATGGTTCCAAAGGATAAGGGGTGGGGGATGTCAAACCTTGGTTATGGGGGAAAAACCCATGTTTTATTGCCTTGTTGTTTTGCCACCTTTGTTGTTTGTCAACCTCTTTAATGCTTCAGCTGGTGGTTGGGGGAGTTATTGCTGAAATGGTGGTGGTTGTGGCAGGTTGTCAGCCTTACCCACTTGCTCACTCCACCCATGTTGCCCATTCTTCTCCCTCACGCACTCTTCCCTGTTCAGTTCTCACTCTCACCACGATTTTGGTTTGTTCATCCTCACGCAGAGTTTGATGGTCTGTTCATCCTCCCGATGGCTTGTTGATTCGCGTGCATAGAGGAGGCCATTTCCCCTCACGCGCAGGCTGGTATTTGCACACAGAGGTCGGGTATGTTTTCCTTGTGTTTTTTGCTGTTCAGTGCAAGATTGCACTCACGCACAGATTGGTTGGGGTTTTCTATCCATGTGAGAGCCGTGCTCACTGTTTTGTTTGGGGTTGTTGTTTCCCCACGTTTTTGTTGGCGGTGGTGACCAACTGCGTTTTGGGCCACTGGGTTTTCGGAGTGAGCTGTTTCTCTGTTGTGGTCTGTGGCTATGCTGGAAGTACTGTTGATTATCCTTTGTGGTCTGCGATTTGTGTTAATGGTCATTGTGTGTTTGGGCTGCTGAAGTACCCTGTTTGGGTTGCAGCTGGGTTGTTTTGGCCACGATAGGGCCAAAACCAGCTCTGAGTTGCCTTGTAGGCTGGAGTGGTGTCTCACTCTTTGTTTGGGACTGTCCCCTGTTGTTTATGACTTCTTCACAGAGCTGTGAAAGGATTGTTTGGCTGCTGGTATGCAGTGGTTGAACCTTGCACTGTGCTGGCTTGGCCTGTCTGTGGAAAGCCTGTGAAACCCAGCAGTGTTGGTTTGGCTGTTATGTGTCCCCTTGGCTATGTGTAAGCCTGCAATTGACCCTTATTTCGGAGGAATCATGCCCAGCTCGGGGGTGGCAGCGTTGCTGAGAGATTGATGAGCAAGCTGGCCTATGGTTGGGTGGAACGTTGCAGCGACGTAGTTGGTTGCGGGCAAATTCTTCATCAATAGATAAGTGCCGCTGTTTACTGCATCTCTGTAATTTATATTGATGTTTGAATGCTGGAATGTGTTTGTGTTGCTTCCGCTGTATGATTGAAGATAAATGCATCTTGTAATGTTTAATTCCAGCATTTGATTTCTTTGATTATGCTCATTGGGCTATTTGCCCGGTCGTGTATGATATGTCTGTCGCGTCCTCTTCGCCGGTTGAGGGACGGGGACGTGACATTATCCCTATCATTATGGGTTAGTTTGAGCTCAAGATCCCCCATGGTAGGATGTTGGAGCCACCTCACCCACATTTCTCTCAACTATTCCTATCCATTGAGTCTTATAAATACAATCTCATATCCATAGTTGAAGGGGAGAACTATAGAGGTATTTTTATGTTGTTGGACTGACTACCTAGTCCAAATCATTGGAGAGCATAGAGAGAAAATTTGGAGCTTATGGGGATGATGTGTTTGTATCGTAGAGGGCCTTGTCGACACTAAGACAATGGTTGTAAGCTTTTCCATACATTTTTAATGAAAAGCTGATTTCCGTCCCACATTATTGTTGTTTTGATTTCACATGTACATGTTGTTAGATTCCTTAGTCACTAGCATGGATAAGTAGATGATTTTCTGGTAGCTTTGATGTGCTTGTATGTTTGATATGTTTGCAGGTACATAGGTTCACAATCGAAGCCATATTCTAGATGTTTACAATATTCAGGGAAGGTCCTCATCCTTTGTCATTCACTCATTTTTTCTGGATCTGAACCATTCAGACCAAAGGAATAACTTCTATCTGCAGAAGGTGCAATAAAACTTGATAACAGTCAGTTTACTATTGAGTCCTCTGACAATGATTTAGAAAAGGTCTTAGTTACCTACAGTCAAGTAGAATCTAATCAATTTGAATTGCCTCATGTGGATTTGAATTGCTTGTGGCTATTTAATCCATTTTACTTCATTGTAATTATTATCTAATTACTCTTTGATTAATGAAAAGCATTCACAGATGAAAGCCATTTTTGCACTGTTTCATTCTTCAATAACTGAGTAAATTGTGTGATCTATCTTGTGAGTTGTGTGTTTGTTGATAGATCTATGTGCTTAATTTAATGGTTGTTGCATATTCATACTGTTTTTCCAACAAAGCTACCTTCTGTACCAAAGTAGAATTGGTAATATTTTCTCTTTGTAACTCATCATGAAGAGGAACATTCCTTACTTGTAATTCATCATACCTGTCCTCATGTTGTCTTTTGACCTGTTCCAACTCCTCCTTTAATCTAACAATTTCTTCCTTTTGCTTATCGAATTCCCTGTTCAGAGTATTGACAACATCAAAATTAGCACCTGTAAAATCCCCTAGGATAGATGCAGCGTTTGTAGCATCCACCTATGGATCACCTGATCATTGGGTCCACACAATTTCATTTTAAAGGGATGGATCCACATTACTCTGATCTCTACTCCTATTTTTCCCTCTTTTCACCACTGACTTATCAACTTTGCTGTAACGATACTCCCCAGAGATGTTACAAAATCTTCCTTGAATTCATCTCTCATCTCATCAGTGGGGGGTACATTAACACTTGTGGATATCAAAGAGGAGGTCTGAGTCATAGTGTGACAAGGTATGGGCATAATAATGTGAGAAGTGGTAACAGTCACTTCAGGGGTTGAAGGATTATCTGAAATAGAAGTTTCAATGGATGAAACTTGAATAGTAATATCTCAAAGTGACGATGGTGAAAGTGCTGAGGATTTTTCATGAATAGGAGATGATACTGAACTAAGAGAAGGAATATGCAGTGGAACTTTAAAAACTGGAGGTATAGTGGATGATGGAATGGGAATTTGCACAAAAACAGGTGTAATAGAATGGGGTAAACATGTGGCATCTTGATATATCTAAGACATCAAAGGTGTCATGACAGAACTAGTAGGTAAGGAAGATAATGCTAGGATTGACGAAATGAGTAAAGCTGAAGATGATGGGAAAGGCTAAGAAGAAGGTTTTGATTGAGGGAGAGTTGATGAGGACTTCTCATTGCTACTATTAAATATATTGGTAGACTCATGTAAACCATTACCATTTCCATCTTCCACAGTGACAGGAACGGGGGAAATCCTTTCATCCTCCTCCTCTGAATTTGTCAAATCTATGGTAGAAGTAGGGATGGATGAAACTTGAACCTTCAATTTTTTTAATGGCTTCTCCTCAATCTGGGTTTGTTCAGATTGAGATTTCTTAACAACAGTAGTGACTTGAGTAGCTTCAATTGGTTGAGAAGTTGTAATTTCTTTAGTGTCCAATGCCGAAGTCATCCTGCTTAGCTTCTATTTAATCTACTCTGAAGTATGTAAATGGGCTTTAACCTGCTTCTCAATAGATGCCTATGGGATTTCTTCCATGGGAATTTTCCCTTTATCTGTAGTTGAAATGGTTTCTATGGATGTGTTTTTGGCTGCTTGAGCCTCCTTTTCTTCTATGTATTTCACTATATTTTCTTGAATGTCTAAGTCCATAGCCTTGTAGTGTTGAACCTTGTCCCTGATTTTCTTTTGATACAGTAGGATTTGACTATGTTCTCCTTTACTTTTATCCCTGGCTAAAACCTTAGAGAAAGTATCAACTTCCTGATAGATGGAGTCATCTGGGACTTCTTCATGAGCGTACCCTATTTTGAAGTGATTCGGCTTAAGGTGAAGATCAACAATCCCCTTGAGATCATGTTGTCTCTTACTAGAAAAACCCAGCTTAAGCGACACTATGTGATCACTAAGTTCTGATGCCCAAGTGGAGGTTGGTATGCTCAAGGATCCAAGGGTTTGAGGAAACTTGGGCCAAAATTTCCTTTTGGGCATTGCACACTTCTTATATATCCCTTCGGTGACCGAGTGAAATGATATTTCTTCAAGAACCAACCTATCAAGCACGAATTTTGGTAGCATATGAGCAACATTGTTGCTATAGACCTTGATGTATGCAAATTATTCATCGACATGTGAATCCCTCATTATGGATATAAAGGTTTTAGCTTCAGGTGAGAAAGCAGGGGATTCCTTGTTAAAAATTAGGAATAGAATCGGCCAAGAAAACTCTCATAAATGTCATAAAATATGTTTAAATAGTTGGTGTCCCATAGCTCCGCATGATAAATGTGTGCAGGTGGGGCTGGAAGTGCCTAATTCCATCCCAAATTTGGATAACAGAATTCAGCAAAAAATATGTCAACTATGTAGGCATACAAAAAGAAACTAGGTTTCTTCCTTGCGTTGGCTTTTGGAAATTTTTGTATGGTTGTTTTGAGTTATAAAGATAGAATTGAAGCACATGGGAGGGATTTTCCTGTGGTTATAACATGATGGGCAATCGGAGCCCATTCTTCCTTGAAGTAGGAACAGTTAGGGAGGCGGTAGAGCTTGCAAAACATCGCTTCAAGCAGGGAATATGGTTCCTTAAACCATTCAATTGGGTATATTTCATCCTTCCTCTGAGAAAAATTGCATGTTTCAGTCATCCAAGACTTCAAAATTTGGTCAAAATTAAACTTGGACTTAGCATCTTTGACAAAATCGGCATTAAGGAGCTGCCTAAAAGGTTTGAGAGCATAAATATTTACAAAAGTATCAGAACGGAAATTAGCAAGAAGCAATCCTGTACTATTATTAAAAGAACGGTATTTTGGATTGGCCGGATCAGTAATCCATCTGACCGCATCATTGTAAGGGAGGACAGCAAGTCTTACAGCAATCATGTGGATGCTGGAATCCCTAATTCTTTCGTAAATGGGTTGGTCATCTTGAAAGTCTAAAAGTTCATTGTTCTAAAAGATAGAATAGTTTCAATACCAATCCAATTGGTAGGTCTCACTAACTTGGCCACTGGTATCAGAGAACACACTGAAATTCGGGTCTTTGTTGAGCATATCTTTCGACAGGTTTTTGCACCGGGTAATTCGAGGCGTTTTCGAGGTTGACATGTTCTATTGGACACATAAACAAGAAATTAAAAATAATTTATACTGGAACAACATTAAATAATTCAAATTAGGAAATACAAATCGTAAACTAACCTGTAACCAGAGTGAATAATGGTAAATTTACTTGGTAAAACCTCAAAGTAAAGTCATGCAGCTCAATGAATTACAGTGGTAAAAATGGTAAAGAAATCGTCAACAAAACCAATATATATATAATTCATGGGAGATAATTAAGACCATAGGATGAGGATAATATTGACGGTCAGGATCAGACTTTGCAGAATGCAGGATCAAATCACAAAATTTAAATTCTATTAATCGTTCTGTAACTCGCATTCCTCATTTGCGGGATGCGGGGTGCGGAATCACAAAACAACAAAAATTTATTCAAACCTCTCCGCATCCTGCATTCCACACTTTATAGGATGATGGTTGCGGAAGAACATAAACCAAAAAACATATCAAATGACACCCTGCACCCCACATTCTGCACTTGTGGGATGCGGGTTGACCAAAGCATATCTAACAAAAAAATTTCCGCATCCCGCATTCTGCATTTGCACGATGCAGGTTGCGAAATGAGGAAGTTTAAAATAGAAGACTACAAAATACCACATTTCGTAACTTGCGGGTTGCGGGGTGTGGGTTGTGGAATCGTAAGACAATCCCAAACAAAACTAGAAGCTTTCCGCATCTTAAGACCACACAAATCAAGCATGAATTTTGGGAAGTTTGGTTAAGTTAGAAAATCTTAAAAGTCAAGTAAAATGTAATAGAATCCAAGAAATGGACAAAGGGTTCTACGAAGTAACCTTTGTATGCGTAATTGGGCTCCCGTGTGAGAATAACATGGGATATGTTTTACCTACTGTTATAGCCTATTTTTGTTTCTCATTTTATTATTATAAAGTTTTGACTTCAGTTTCTTTTAATTTTTTTTTTGATTTCAGGCTTATACTTATAATTGATTTAATAGGTTTTCTTTCAATTTTGGTTTTACTTAGTGAATTTCATGGTTTTTAGGGGCTTGTAGAATGTACATATGACTTAAAGGTTCTAAAAAATATCATAAAGTTTTATTTAAAACCATTAAATAAAAGTTTAATCCCTTGCTGTGAGTTTTGGTTAAAAAAATTATTAAAATAGATATTCTTGTAGCGCAAGCTTAGAAAAGGCAAACAATTGCGCTAGAAGAAAATCATGCCATTTGAAAAGTCATGATTTTGGCTCGTAATTTTCAAAATTCGTGCATAAGAGAAGTCGTTCACACATGTCGACTAGTTTGATACGTGTTTCATCCTCAATAATCATTGTGACAAATGTTGTGAGGTTAGGCAAAGAATCATTTGGGTGAGTTGTGGTTGTTCGAAGATTAGAAGATACAGAATAGTGGAATGATAATGATTATGCATGATGAGGAAAATTCACCATTAGCTACACATTTCGTAAATGCATGAATATCATAGAAGCCGTTGGAATACCTAGAAGTTTGTGATTGAAGATTGAAGAAAGTCATCTATTTAGGGTTTGCAGGGTAACTGTTTAGCACTATCGTGGTAGTTAGAGATAGATTTAAGAAGGAAATTGGACACCTAGGAATACATGAAAGCATATTTCTAGCAACCGAATCCATTATTCAAACAGGTATGAAGTGAATTACTAATATGTTCCATGAGTTCGGGTTCACTTTGACAGAGGATTAGTTATTGAGATTAACTAAGAATGCCAGTTCATAAACTCAATTTTTGCTCAATGTCAAATCTTTTCTATCAGTAGGGTAAAAATACTTATCAGTTTGAGAAGTGAAATTCATGTCAAGGGTTTAATTTTCTCAGCATATGATTGACTGTTAAATTTTCAAATATTCGAATAGTGTTAAACTATTTACTGAAGGAAGCACATTTAAGCTCAATCATTCAGAATGAAGAGGAGTGGAAAAACAAAAAGAGCTAAACCCTCAGATATGTCTTGGGTTCAATATTTCCCTAATTGTGCAAGGTTATTTTTAGAGGAAGGATTGCTAAACTATTTTGAGAAGATTGATGGACATCACACAGACGTTTCATATAAGTTTGCTAAGGGATTGGACAATGACGTAGTTACTTTTGACACCCTAAAGATTGAGCTCATTAGAAAGCTAATAGCAGAGGCTACATGCATTCCTGATGGAGGTGAATATTGGTTCAAGAAGATACCTTTTACCTTTAATTCACATAATTACTTTCCTCCAAATGATGTTGCAGACTGGGGTAAATCAATGCATGTACAGAAGTTCAAATCAGAGTGGAGAGAACCAATTAAAATTCTGCAAAGCTATGTAACTTGTGAAGGAAGAAATGCATTTGTATTTAAATATCATTTTAGGTTCCTGCATCATCTAAATCATGAAGCAAAGATGAACCTTCCTTTATTTTTCCTAAAGAGTTTGCAAAAGATGGCCAGTAGAGTAAAAGAGCATCAAGATCATACTCAACAGTCCATATTTCATCATGGTCTGATAGAGTTAATCATAAGTACAGTGCTCCAAAAGAAGTAAAATACCTGTGACTATTTTCTATTCTGGTCTGGGTTTCAATCTGAGAAAGAAGACCAATCAAAGAAAAGACAGCTGAACAAATGACATAATTTAGTTAAGAAATTGAAGAAAAAGGTCATAGTCGAGATAGAAGAAGATAGTGTGCAAGGAAAGTCTGTGACACAAAGGGATGAAAATGCTGAAAATGAACAACAGAATAAAGTTTATGAAGATGAAATATCAAAGGGTCAAATGAAGGATTTAGATCATGTAGAAGATATCCTTCATGAAAAAGTAAATCGGGGAGTAGTTAAAAGTTTGTTAGAACAGGAACAAGTCCCTACAGGAGTACAGTCAGAAAGTAAGAAAATCCCATTGATTGATGAAGCTAGGGTTGACAGTGTACAATATTTACAGGAATAGTCTAAAAAAAGGTTGATTTCACAAGGAATCAAAAGAAAGGTGTTTCAGCTAGCATCCATAAAACACCAACAAAAAACTTTGAGCATGCTGGGAGAGATTGGTGTAGGTTGGAGACCTAAGACCATACCCAAGAATAAACTGAGATTGAATAGGAAAAAGTTGTTAAACCCTAAGTTAGCTCAGACGAAAATCACAGTGATAGAATACTCTTCATCCCAAGAAGAGTTAGAAGAGGATGAAGGCTTGGATGTAAAAGAGATGAAAGGAAAGAAACATGTTAATTTAAAGGATAAGTTAGCGTTAACTGAAACTAAAATCTCAGAGCTATTAAAATAGGTTTGAAAGAAAGTAACTTTAGACTATCATCAGGATGATTTAATGAAGCAGCACTCAGTCATGTCAAATTTTTATGTAGAGGAAGAAAAGATTGCATAGCCATCAGCTCAATGCAATTTTGAAGTTAATGAGTCTCCAGGGCTCCTGTAATTATGACAGAGCAGCAAGAGGAGGATGAGGAGATCTTTAAGAAATTGAAGATTCCTTGGATTTCAGAAGGAATGCATTCAACCTCAGAAGGACAATGTATTGATTCAGAGAATGAGAATGTTACCAAGAATCATCAAACAGTATAAGTATCAGATAGAATACCTGCATGAAACAACTGAGAGGTTAGTAGTTGCTAACAGAAGATTAAGAGGAGGTCAATAGCCATTAACAAGAGTTAGTTGCAGTCTCCAAGGAAGCTTTGAAGAGAAAAATACAGACAAAAAGTCCGTATGCAAAATTGAAGCAAACTGTTCAAGACATAATACAACAAAACCAGGAGCTTTCAAAAAGAGTTGAAGATGTACAAGCTGACCATCAAAAAACAACGAGAAAGACTCAAGCATTGGAAGGGATATCTCTTTTGGCATAGGCTGCTAAATATTTGTAAAATGTTTTAAATGATAGGTGTTACTACTTAATTTTTGTAAAGAAGTTATTTTAGTATGAATGACTTTATTTTGGTTAATTAATTCGGTGGTATGAGCTAAAAACAATTTTTCGATTATGTAATTGTTTTTGGTAACTAAGAAAAAAGTAAGACTGTAGAATGATAGGGATTCAAATTTTTGTACAAGGGGAGGATTTTAGATACTATACAGAGCTAAGTTTAAGAAACTCTTATGTATTTTGAATTACTGATTATGGTATATATGCAAACTATAAGCCCTGATTATCTTATATGTTGGTTTCATTTTTTATTTGTTTAATCACTCAGTTTATAAATTCATTTCTTGCTTAATGTTATTTCTCATGAAATGCTTGTGAGCTGTCGATGAAATTCAGTAATATGCTTATGTTGTTCTGGTTTGTGCTTCATATATGATACGTCTCAGTATTTCATTGTTGCATGATTTAGTGTTTGTCTTAGCCTTATGAGTTTTTACCCTCTTGTTTACAAACTGCACAACCAAAAACATAAAAACCTATTTTACTTATTTTATTTATTGAGATTGTGTTGGATTGTTCTTTAGTAGTTTAAGAACAATTTATGGCACTAACATATTTGGTGCCATTGCCAGGGATGAAGTTGAAGCATACTTTCCCTAGGTTATTCATCATTCAACTAGTTTTCAGAGGTGGACTTAAAACAACAAATTTTTATGACTACATTTCACCAAATAGTTCATTGTGGCTACTAAAGGAGTTGGAACACGAAGTAGACCTAGCTCACCTTTACACTTGGGTGTCTCAGATCCAGAGCAAATTCTTAAAACATCTAGGAAAATCAAAAGGTCCCAATCATCTCTAGCCTTATGTAACCTTGACCAAATAGAGTTATTGTCACCCTTATCTGTTTCAAAAGAAGAGGAACAAGATTCATCCTGGTTGAAACCTACAATCCTTGTTAGCAATTTTCAGATTTTTACTGATCCTCAGCCTTTCAAGAAAGCGAAAGCCTTATCTCCTGGAAAAATCGCTTTATTTCACCTCAAAGTCAGTAAGAGTCCTTTTCAGCCAAGTTCCAGTCAAGTTTTTCCTTCATCTAAACCAGTCAGTTTAAAAATGGCATCCCAACATCAAGCATTAGATATGATGGGTCGAATGGTAGCAGCTAGGTATGCACCTTTAGTTTTATCTCAGCCCTTAAATGCTCTTCCTAGTGGAGATTACCAAAAGTACTTACCTAGGTTTAATGGACAAGGTGAGACAACAACTGAGGAGCATTGGGATGCATTTCTAAGCTATGCAGATAATCAGAATATCAAGGCAAAGGATGTGTGGATGAGGATGTTCATATAGAGTCTGGATGGAGAGGTCAGAAGATGGTTCAGAGAGTTACCAAAAACTCTATTACTTTAATAGAAGATATTTAGGATGTTTTCATGAGCCAGTGGGGTGATACTAAGGATCATACATATTACATTATAGAGTTCAAATCCCTAAGAAGGAAGAAAGATGAAACTATAGCTGATTTCTCTAAGAGGTTCAATAAAATGTATGGTAGAATCCCTGCAGAGATTAA
This sequence comes from Pseudotsuga menziesii, assembly GCA_001517045.1. NCBI lineage: Eukaryota > Viridiplantae > Streptophyta > Pinopsida > Pinales > Pinaceae > Pseudotsuga > Pseudotsuga menziesii. Next base: position 3,477 of record LPNX011190616.1, on the reverse strand, counting down.
ACCTTCTGAAAATTCTATGGAACTCACTTATGCTAATGCTTTTGACCATGAGTTTTCCTTACTCTTGAGAGAAAGAAGACTTGTTACTTTACTTAATATGCAAGAAGCAACATTAGAAGAGGAATATAATATTCTTGCCTCTAACAGACTGAAGGGAAACTCAACTCAACAAGTTTATGACAGGAAGGGTAAGAAGGAGGCAGCTCCAGTAGTTTCAACATCAAAATCTACAGATGGAAAAATTGATGAGATGGCAAAATTAGTGAAAATCCTAAAAGCAAAACTAAACAAATTGGAATTAGAAAAAAATTCCAATAGGCCGGTTCAAGTGGGGGATAGAAACCCTAATAATCCAAATCATTTTAGAAGACAGTTTGGACCTCATTTTATTCCCAGATAGAGAAGAAATAATGACATACAATGAGAGAGGAGAGAAGTTGAAGATTAGAAGGTGCCACCCCCACTTCAAAACAATGTCACTGATGAAGGAGAAATAGAAGAAGAAGAGCTATTTGAGGATCCAGGTCAACACATGAATTATTTTGGAGAACAGTTGACTAAAGGTTTTGTGACCACGGAAGATTTTTTAAATTCTGATTATTATGATGTAGATGTTTTTCAGACAGAAAATGATTTAAACATCGAAGTTACTTCTGACATATATCATTCTGATTTAAAGAAAACGATAAATTTAAGATCAAGGCCAGAACAGGTGGTTTAAAATCCTAAAAAGAAGGCAATTCTTCCTCCTAAACAACAATCTGATCCAGCATTAGGGAAAAAAGAGAATCAAGATAAACCAGAGAAGGTTATTGAAGTTGAAGAAGTGAATAAGAACATGCATAATTTTAATATCGAAAATAAATTTTGCAAAATTAAAATCCCCATGCGTTTCACTGAGTTGATAAAAAATCCTTCTTACAAAAATTCAGTTTTGAAAATAATAGGTTCAGCAAGCAGTCAAGTACCCTTTGACATAGTAAATTTACAGGAGGAAAATCCCAAATTTTTTATTGGATCAGCTTTGGCAGAGAAAAATGAAAATGATGCAAGTGCATCCCCACCTTTTTACAGCACATTGACCATTCATGAGCAGATGATACATAATTCTGTTTTGGATTCAGGATCATCTCGAAATCTAATGTCAAAAGCAGTCATGGAGGCTTTAGGATTGAGCATAAAAAAACATTATCATGATTTGTATGCTTTCAATTCTAGAGTTGTTAAATGTTTAGGAGTGATAAAGGACATGGTGGTTAACTTAGCTCAGCTACAAATGAAAAGTGTTATTATGGATGTAGTAGTGGCAGATATCACACCTAAATTTGGAATGCACCTTTCTAGATCTTGGGCTAAGAAAGTACGTATAACGTTATAGATGGAGTTAACATATGAAACCATCCTTGTCTTTGGAGGTGACAACAAAAGGTTGTATAGAGAGTTACAATTTGCTTATATTGTGATTGATGACAGGAATCCTACAAATCATCCATTATATGCTATTGAAAATTATTTGGTTACTTGTATGTTCCACTTTATTGATGATAATCATGTTGCTCGTATGTTACAGGATGAAAAAAAAAAATTAGTTAAATGTACTAGGGAACATGAGGATGAACTTTGGAAAATGTATTTTGATGGATCATCATCCAAAGAAGGTGTTGGAGCAGGAGTTGTCCTGATATCTCCTTGTGGTGAAGTGGTAAGACTAATGTATAAGTTAGAATTTATTACGACTAATAATATAGCAGAGTATGAAGCTCTTTTTTCAAGTTTGAGAGCTGCAAAAGATTTACGTATTCATCAAATATCTGTTTGTGGTGACTCCGAGTTGGTTGTTCAGCAAGTAGGGAATAACTATCAAGTAAAGCAATATTTGTTGAAAGTGTACAGGAACGAAGTATGGGATACGATAGACAATTTATTTGTGGCTTTTAATATCTCTTATATTCCTAGGGATCATAACCAAACTGTTGATTCTCTTGCCATAGTAGCCACACATTTCAGGATTCCTAAAACAACTCAGCTAAAATATCCTATTGAAGTTAGGTACAGACCTTATGTGCCTGATAAAGCAATGGAGAGTTTTTGAGGATGATTTAGAGATTAAAAGGTTTTTAGAGTTGACTGGTGAGTTCTCTAATTCCTTAATTGATCAAGAATAGGATGATGAAACTGAATATGTTGAGGGTGTTGCAGAAAATGAAATTGTAGGTCTCAAAATCATTGAGCTGAAAAGCAATTTTATTCCTAAGGGTTTGGTGCCTTTAGAGATGATTTTTTCAAAGGATGATACACCCTTAAAAATAGCTATGCAGTGTTCAGAAGAAAATTCAATGGATTGTAATATTGGCACCAAGGAACACCCTAGAATAGTGAATATCTCAAAGGCACTTACAATAGAGCAAAGAAACAGGTACATCAAGTTATTAAAAGAATATGTTGATATTTTTTCTTGGTCATACGAGGATTTGAAGACTTATGGTACTAGTATTATACAACATAAAGTGCCTTTGAAACCAAATTTCAAAAGATTCAAATAGAAATTAAGGAGAATCAATCCTGCTTTATTCCCCATTATAGAAAAGGAGGTAAAAAAATTGTTGGATGCTAAGATTATTGTTCTTCTTCGATATTCTTTATGGCTAGCCAATATAGTCACTAATACAAAAGCGCGGGTTTTTCCACGGAGGTTTTCCACGTTTCATACTTTTTGGTGTGAAATCGGAAGCAAAATGAACGTGCCGTCGCTGTATCAACGTTGATAATCTCCGCCGTCGCTATATCGACGGCTTCCTCCTTCAACGTCGCTGTATCCACGGAGCTACGTCGCTATAGCGACGGCAATGTCAAGCTATGTCTTTTTAGTTGACCCAGGGCGCGTAAGTCAATATTTTAGATATATGAAACCAGGCTCACGGGCAGGCTTCAAATTTGAAGGCTTCAGTGCCCGTCAAAGGCCTGTTTACCTGTCATAGAAGGCCATGACCGAATTTGCCCTACAAAAAAAATTCGGTTTCATGGAGTGCCCGTCGAAAATGAAATGAAGCAGAACTGTGTACATTGACAATGGAAGGGCAACCCCAAAAATTTTCCCTTCTTGGGTTTTCAATGGGCTGTGGGAGTTTGGAAGATTTGGATGGGTGACAGGTCACGGTGGACCTGGGCCGCTGGTCCTCTGGGAGTCGTGATTTTGGTTTCACGGTGTGGCTGTTGTACCCACGGGCCACATTTTCAATCTCAGGGTCATTCATTCCTCTCACCCACTACGCATTACCCACTTCACACTCTGCTCATTCCCGCGTCTCAACGATGATGAAGACCATGCTCTCCATTATGACCATTCCTAAACTGGAGTTAAAAGTAAAGTACTGACTTCAATCTGTTCAAAGGTGGATACAGAGAGAATAGATTTGAATTCAGATTTGAATGGGCAGGTCACAGATTGGAAATTTCGATCTCTACTGGCAAATTACA
>LPNX011190588.1:0-51543 GCA_001517045.1 Pseudotsuga menziesii | reverse complement strand
ACACCCATCTTTTTTTTAGACTGGAAATTACATATTGTTTGAAACCCTTGCCTTAACAACTAACACCCTTTTTTCTCAGGGCTCAAATTTCATATTCTTTGAAACACTGGCCTTAACAACTAGCGTCGTTGTAATCAAAACCTAAATCAACCCTAAATAATAATAAAACGTAGTGCTACCATGACACCCCTTTTTTTCCGAGGCTAAATTGCAACTGAATATTTTTGTAACCCCAACCCGGTTTCGGTTTCAGTTCATTGCATATGGTTTAATCCCCAAACCCCAATATGCATGTTCATAAAAATTAAAATTTTAACTTGAAAACATGAAACACATGAGATAATCTCAAATTTTGCAAACTCAAATTTTTTATGACAGCCTAACTTTTCTTACTCATAAAAAATATTTCAGCCAACACACATGAAATTTCAAGACTCTGAATTTTGACCAAAATGACCTGGGAAAAACCCCGAAGGGGAAACCTGTATGAGAGAAATTTTATTTCTTCGGAGACAATTTGATCAACAAATTACAATAGTACTATCTAATTTTTCATCTCAAAAAATGTGCCAAAACATGCTAACAACTTGTTGTATGAACTCCTCAAAAAATGTGCCACACGTGTGACTGTACGACCTTGATTTCTATGCCTATACACAACCTCGAAATCCATGCATATACAAACTGTTGTACAAACAACATTAATTGTTGTACCTGCCTCAAAAATATTTTGTATGGACTTCCTATAATCTACCTTGAAAACATGCCTAGTCTCCTCAATTCATGTGCCTATATAGACTACAATAAATGTTGGTATGACTACCTTGGAATTCATGCCACTCTGCTGACATAGATGTATAGAAATTTGTGCCCTTCATCCTCTTCTTGTTTCTTGGAATTTGTGCAAGGGTTTCTTTCTCTCTCTCTCTCTCTTGCTCTTGCTCTTCTTCTCTCAAAAAATTCTCTCTTTAGAATGTGAACAATGAATTAGGTTGAGCATTTCCCTAGATTTTTGTTTGAACAACTGCCATCTCAAATCCAATGGCAAAGATTAAAACAAAACTAAATGAGATCCAGGGTTTAAGTTAAAAATTATTTTTCTCATTAAAAGCATTTAATTCACTTTTAAATATTAAATAAGACTTTATTACTCACCCGCCTTTCTAATTCTCATAAAGTCACATTCTAAAATAATAAATGACTCAAACTCACTTTTTTAAAAGTCACTTTATTAAATAAAGTCATTCTCACTTTTAAAAGTACCACGGGCCACATTTAAAGTGTCCTTGTCCACCCCAAGGAATGAATGGACAAACACTTCCCAGGTAAAATTTAAACACTCCCTCTTACCGAGGAAGGTGTTTTTCACCACCCCCATCTTGTCTTTGAAATGGATATGATTCCCTCTTCCCAAAGACTTCATGAGAATGTCTACTACCTGCTCATCAGTAGAAATGTACTACAACTCTGCAACTCCCCTCTTAACATAGTCTCCGATGAAGTGATATCTGATCTCAATATGTTTTGACTTGTCATGAAACAATGGATTCTTAGAGAGCCTAATGCAACTCTGATAATTACAATGTATAATAGTAGGCCTCATCTCCTGACCAAATAAGTCTATCATCAACTTGCGAAGCCACAATGCCTCACAACTAGCCTGACTGGTTTCCATGTACTTGGCCTCTACAAAACTCAAAGCAATGGACTTTTGCTTATGACTGAACCACAACACAAATGTCGAGCCCAAACTGAAACAACAACCGAAAGTGCTCTTCTGGTATGAAGCACTACCTTCCCAATCTGAATATGTGAAACCAACCAAGCCACTCTACTCGACCTCCTATATTCCAAACCATAGTCTACTATCCCAACAAGATATCTTAAAATGTGTTTTGTAGTTGTCCAATGCACTCTACTGAGCTCCACCATGAACTGAATGAGACTGTTCACTGCAAAACTTGTATCTGGTAAGGTCTCGACCAAATACATCACGAACTAATAAGCTGACGATACAAAGTAGGATCCACCAACTCTCCCTTAGAAGCATGAAGCTTCTTCCAGTTAGTGATCATGGGTGTGGACATGAGCCTGCACTCCTCCATTTGAAATCTCTTCAAAATATTTGCAGCATGATCTCCTTGCCCTAGGAAAACATGTACATCCTCCTGCCACACCTCCATTCCTAAATAGTAATGCATCAACCCAAGTCCTGTCATCTCAAACTCTGAAGCAAGATCTTTCTTGCATGCCTCAATTAGGTGCTCTCCTCTTGTAATGAACAAATCATCAACATATAGCAGAAGAATGAGTGTATCACCTCCAACCACAATGAAGTATATGTTGGGATCAACCTCACTCTTCTAAAACCCAATCGAAAGAATATATGAATCAATCCTCGAGTAACAAGCTCGAGGGGCTTGCTTCAACACATACAAGGCCTTTTTCAGCTTGCACACATGAGACTCCCTCTCATGAATCTAAAAGTTCTATGAATGCTCCAAAAATACCTTCTCTTGTAGAATACCTTCGAGGAAAGTGATCTTCACATCCATCTGATGAATCCTCCAACCCATCTCTGCAACAATAGAGATCATTGCTCTAATCGAAAAAAATCTAGTAATATTCACAAAGGTCTCATCATAATCAACTCCCTCTACATGTTATAACCCAAGCGCTACAAACTGAGCTTTGTACTTCTCAATGCTGCCATTTGCAACATGCTTGATTTTATAGAGCCATTTGGAAGTCACAAATGACTTCCTCTTTGGTCTTGGAACAACTTCCCGCACATCATTCTTCATGATGGATTTGTAATCTTCCATCATGGAATCTCTCCAAACCTGATGTGTGGATTCCTCCTCATAAGTAGCAGGCTTGGAATCATGTATGATGGTCACATGTGTCATGTAACTAGAAAATATCTCTAGTGCCTTTCTCTCTATAACCTTCCTCCTAGGTCACCCCACAAGCTCCCTTGCTTCCTTCACAAGCTCCTTAAGCTAACTTGGATTTCTCTTCTTTTAAGTAGCATCATGTGGCAGACCCTCCTCTACACCCTCATCATACGGTTGTCTCCTTGAAGAGGTACATGTGGTATAAGATCTTGTACCTAGTGAACTTGCACCATGTGTGCCATTAGAGGAATTTTGAGGTCTAAAATGGGCCCCCTAAGGAAAATAACAAAATAATAGTTAAAATAATAAAATAATATTTATTAATTTTGGAGGAAAAAAGAAAAAACTACTTTTTTGTGTTCGTATTTTTGACATATCTCCCTGTGTTTTTACTCAAATTTCGATCGGGAGAGCACATTGGATGTGAAATTTGCATACTTTTGATGGACCCTGCTACCCCAAAAACAAGAAATACCTGAAAAAATGTGATCATGACATGATCATCACGTTTTTTCAGGTATTTCTTGTTTTTGGGGTAGCGGGGTCCGTCAAAAGTATGTAGTGTGGGTACTCGTTGGATGCGGAATAAAATTTCACATCCAATGCGCTCTCCCGATCGAAATTTGAGTAAAAAAACAGGGAGATATGTCAACAATACGAACAAAAAAAGTAGTTTTTTTAATGACAAATATGTCAATTCAACCATTATGGTTGAATCATTTTATTGGAATTCTGTTGATTCTTGAATTCCAACTCACAAGAACTTATTGTTGGCATGTTTTCTTTTAAGGCCCATTTTAGACCCCAAATTTCCTCTAATGTTGAATCACATGAAGGTGATACCTATGAACTTGTGATTCGTGAACCTATCCCTATACTAGAAGTCCCTGTAGACTATGTCCCTGAAATTGATGAACCTATAAGACCTAGTCACCCCTGAGACCTGTGACCCTGTTCCCTGACTTAATGAACTTTGTGAATTTTTCACATGTGGAGTAGTAACTTGTTGCTCCTCCATCTATGGCATCATCTAGGGCATCATCATCTCTAGAATCATCTTGAGCATCACCCGCAATATCATCAGTATACAAATACTAAGCTAAATCACTCACAACATAAACGATGCTAGAACGTCATCATCTGCAACTCAATGCGGGAACTTGTCCGCAAGTGAATGCATGACCACTCTCCATATGAGAGCACTGTCGTCCGTAGGACCATCCTCAGTGAGCAAGTGCTAGGACCACTCTCAACAAGAGAGTGTTCTTGTCCATAGGACCATGCTCAACTAGGATACTCATGTTTTCAAATGAATGCAAGACCATTGTCCATATGAGAGTACTATCATCTGTAGGACCATCCTCAGAAGACAAGTGCTAGGACCACTCTTAACAAGAGAGTGTTCTTTTCCACGAGACCATCCTCAACTAGGATATCGTCATCTACGAATGAATGTAGGATCTCATCTGCAAATGAATGCAGGACCACTCTCCATATGATAGTACTATCATCCATAGGACCATCCTTAGTCGGCAAGTGATAGGACCACTCTCAACAAGAGAGTGTTCTTATCTGTTGGACCACCTTCAACCAGGATATTGTTGTCCGCAAATGAATGTAGGACCACTCTCCATATGAGAGTACTATCGTCCATAGGACCATCCTCAACCCGAAAGTGCTAGGACCACTCTCGAATCTCAACAAGAGAGTGTTCTTTTTTGTAGGACCATCCTCAACTAAGATACTATCGTCCGTAAATGAATGCATGACCACTCTCCATATGAGAGTACTATTTTTGGGAGGACAATCCTCAACCGACAAATGCTAGGATACACTTATCCACAATTGAATGTCGGACCTCATAGATATATGTAGGAATACTAATAAAATCGACTTGCATTCTCTGTACTAGCATACCACTGCCATCTCATCCTCAATAATAATATTATTATAAATCCCTCTTTTAAGGGAGATCCTTTCGTACTACACCAAGCTTGTCTCAAAAGTGCTCAAACTTTACACGAGATAGAGGCTTACTCAAAACATCAACAACTTGTTGTAGGAACATACTGTAGCTTCACGTCTCTTCTCTGCACCATATTCCGTTCCGAATGTAGTGATACTTTATCTCTATATGCTTTGACTTATCATGAAACACCGAGTTCTCCGTTAGCTTAATTCAACTTTGGTTGTCACAATAAATATTAGTTGTATCCATCTCAACTTCAAATAATCCTTCCAATATATTGTGAATCCATATTGTTTTGCTACAGAATGAACATGCTGCAATGTACTTAGCCTCGGTTGTACTGAGGGAAACATTGGTTTGCTTTCTATTAAGACATGAGATCACACCCAATCCCAAAATAAAACAACATCCTAAAGTACTTTTTTTGTCTTCAATAATTCCTTCCCAATCTAAATCAACATAGACATACAATTTGAACTCACTGTCGGCTGCATATCTGAGGCCACAATCCAATGTACCCTTTAGGTACCTCATCACATGTTTTGCTGCAACTAAATGAACATGTCAGGTCTTCACCATATATTGACTCAAGGTGTTTATAACAAAACATATATCTAGTCTTGTATTTTCCAAATACATTAGTAAGCCAATAATCTGTCTGTATAATGTTACACCTAGTCTTTCTGAAGAGTCATCATTCAAGAGCTTCAGGTTTGTCACCATTAGAGTGTTCATTTCCTTGCAATCCAACACCCCAAATATCTTTAGGATCTCAACTGTATATTTTCCTTGGTTTATGAAAATCTCATTTGGAAACCACCATACTTCAAGACCTAGGAAATAATGCATCGTATCAAGGTCTTTCATATCAAATTATGTTGCAAGTTTCTTCTTACACTCGTTGGTAAGCTTCTCTTCTACTGTAAAAAATAGATCATCTACATATAACAATAATTTACAAACTTATAGTAAAGGTTGGAATCAACTTTACTTTTGGTAGGGCCCAAGTTCATCAGGAATCCATAAATTCTTCCATACCATGCTCTGGGTGCTTGTTTTAACCCATATAGAGCTTTCTTTAATATGCATACATGTGTCTCATTGTCACGAGTTTCAAATCCTGGTGGTTGTTCAATATATACTTCTTATTCTATGACACCATTTAGGAAGGATTTTTTATGTCCATTTGATGTAGCTTCATTTCATTTTGGTTTCCAAGGCAAGGATAGTTCTGATAGAAGTATATCTTGCTATTGATGCAAATGGTTTATTCATAATCAATTCCTTCTTTTTGTGAAAATATTCGTGCACCAAATATTTCTTTGAACTTTTCAATACTATCATCTATTGAATGTTTTGTCTTGAAAACCCATTTTGAAGAAACTACTGACTTATCCTTTGGTCTTATCACCACATCCCAAATATCATTGTTTATATATATTAGTATTCTTCGATCATGTATTTCATCCATCCCTTCTTCTTTGAAGCTTCTTCAAAACATGTTAGTTCTTTATCAATAAGGTTTCACATTAATGCCACATAGTTATAGTAGATTCTTTGTCTCTTACTTCCTTGTAGTGCACCATATCTTTCTGCTTCTTTGATTATATCACGAGCCCAAGCTGGTCTTATTTTTGTTGAAATCATCTCTTGGGGTGTTTCCATGGGTTCTTGGGGTTATGCCATGCCATGATATTCTGGTATAGGATCTTCTTCAATGTCTCTAACTAGTGTCCTGGTAGCTTTTGTGGTTCTAGGATCCTCCTCCTCTTCTTCATGATCTTCATTTGCATAGATTATCTAGATTTGGTGAAGGTTGTGTCTTCATCAAATGTGACATCTTTGTTATGATCTTGATCTGACGAAAACCTGGAATGTAGATTCTATAAGCTTTTGATTGGTCATTGTATTCAACAAATATTCCCTTGTTTTCTGAAGAGTCCAATTTTGATCTTTTCCCCTTTGGAACATGTAAGTACATAGGACAACTGAATATCTTCAGGTGGCTTACTTCGGGCTTTTCACCATTGTTCTAGGGTTTTGTTTCCAATAGCATTGTGATATATTCTATTATGTACATAGAGTATGGTTCTTGCTACTTCAGTCCATCAATCCATAGGTCTATGTTGATCATGGATCATTGCTCTGATTTCTTCCACGATGGATATATACTTCCTTTCTTTCACTCCATTATGTTGGGGATTATAGGGTGTGGTAATCTCCCTCTTAATCTCAACTTCCTTACATAAGCCACTGAATTCATTTGAAGTGAATTCTCCTCCATTATCTGATCTTAAGTTCTCGATCTTCTTTTCGGATAGATTTTCAACAAGAGCCTTAAATTCCTTGATTTTTTCAAATAATGCATATTTTCCTTTCAAGAAATAATCCAAGTCTTACAAGAGTAGTCATCAATATAAGAGACATAGTACACATACCCTCTTGTTTGAAATAATCCAAGTCTTACAAGAGTAGTCATCAATATAAGAGACATTGTTTGATAGTACACATACCCATATTGTTGAGCCTATATAAAGAGGCATTGTTTGATATTGTAGTTACAATTGATGGTGTTGAGTAAAAATCCAGCTTGAAGAAATATATAGAAGTATATGCAAGTCTCAACAATATCAAACAATGCCTCTCTATATATGCAAAGTCATTTTGAAGAAGTATATAAAGAAGAAGGAAGTTTAGGAAGTGCACAAATCCCACAAAGACATGGACTCATGTGTGCAGATACCACCAAGCCAATGGAATTAAGTGTGCAGAACCCCATGAGATTGAATTATCAATAAGTGATACACTGACGAAAGATCAAATGAAGTGGTTAGCTTGACCAAGAAGTAAAATAGTTGGGACACTGCCGATGAAACGAACCCCAACTTGTGGACACAACTCTTAAACAAGAAATAGTATAAATAAGAGAGAGATGGGAGTATTGAAGTAAGCTTGAAGATGAAGAAGATATGATATTTTGATTTGGAAAGCTTCTAATTATGGGGTTGTTGAGGCCTGGAAATTCGTAGGCAACAACATCAAGGGATTCTCCCCAGTCAACGTTCCCAACTAGCTCGGACTGTTTGGTGTAGGGAATCCATCCGGTTTGCGGTCCGGCTACCGTAGGTCAAGTAAAAAAATTAAAAGGGTTTACTGGTTGCGTCCCGGTCCACCATATATATTTTTGTATTTTCTGACTTAAAGTATGATATGCACGTGCCTAATTAGCATGCAGGGTGATAAAGGACGCAAGGAGTAGTCACAAAGTGATGCGTAGGTTCTTACCTCTCGTCTTATAACTCACAAGCATCTAAATCACAGACACAGTAATACAGTAAATCTAACTATCTACCTATCCCCGGGGAGCCAAATTGTAACTTATTAATGAGTAATGTATATTGTACATGCATTATAAAGAGAAATTATAGGTAGCTGATATTCCTTCCCACAACACATGAATAATTAAAGATATTTAAACAATCAGATAGCCAATTGCTTATGAACAACATTCATTACTCATGGTGGTAGTTTCATAGAATAAACCAGAAATCATTCAAACAAGAACATAAGCCCTGAGAGTTAGAACGATCTCATAGTTGATGGAAAAAACTGAAAAAACGAAATAGTTAATCTTTCACCAATCCATAGCATAACATTTGAACGTCCCACCAAACTTTCTCCGACAAGAAAACAATAATTCTTTATTGCAAAAAAAAGTAGTTCTTCTTACAATATCTCTTTTCTTGTCTAACTGGGAAAAGGGTACCTTCTTTCTTCTAAGTCCTCTATATTTATACAAAAATAATAAGACTGTTGGGCTGCCTACGAATAACTCCTGGGATTCCCCAACTCTTCGCCTCCCAAAAATTTGTTTTCACTAAGTGTTTACAAAATTGCAACATATTACAAAAATGGACAAATATTCACGAGGAGGGTCCCGCTTGAGCATTTAGAAATTTCTTCCAAGCCAAAGCCTCTGAGGCGATGCATTCAAACTCAGAAGGTTCCAAAAAAAGAATATTTATCTTGAATTTCGCAGCCTGGTTCTTGATGGCTTCAATTCTGGCTACACTCAAACGAAGCTGATCTTCTAATAGCTGCACACTGACTGCGGAATGATCTACCTCATTCCTTAAGGTCTGGTCATCAAGAGCTTTAATGTGCTGTATTTTTCTTTCCTCTTCTTGGTACCTTTTCTACAAAATTTCCACAAACAGGTTGTGGTCCGGAAAAGTATCTAGTCTCTGTTCAGCTTCTACTTGGCATCGGTTATAAGTAATCAGGAGCCTTCTGAAGAATTCTGTACATGCCCCTTTCGTCTTTCTAACAGCCTTTTTCAATTCCTCGGCTGTGTTAATGGCAAACTCCAATAAGTCGTAGTCCTGCCTAAGGGCCTGCCGATCTTTCGAGGGCAGCTCTGCAGGAGCTTCTTCATTGTTCTCTAGTCTTGCCATCCTTGCTGTCAGGACTTCCAGGATGTTCTGAGATCTATCAACAAAATATGAGGAGGTCTCCAAAATCTCCTCCAACTGACTATCTACTTGCAAAACCCTGCATCTTTCCTCTTCTATGGCCGTTTACAGCTGAAGCATCTTGGCCTTTTGTGCCAGCACATGTTCCTTGAAAGGTTGGAGATTAACCTGTTGTTCTTTGGCTTCCTCCAAAGCTGATGTCAGGGAGGTAATCTGCTCTTGAAGTTTTGTCTCTTGTTCTTGAGATTGCCTCTCATTTGCCTCCAAGGTGGTCTTTTGCAGCTCTAGATCCGCTATCTTTCCTAGCAGCTATTCTTTCTCCGCCCTCAATTCTTGATATTCTTGCTGTATTTTCTCCAGACTCTCCTAGGCAGTCTCCATCGATCTTCTCTCTGCTTGGAGAACCTGAAGTTCATCCTTTGAAGAATTTATCTCCTTTTGCACGTCTTCAAATTTCCTCTTTAATTTATTGTTTTCTTCTCTTTCCTTCCTTAGTGTGTCTTTTAGTTGAGAAGAAGACTTCTTAGATTGCTCCAGATCTGTCATTATTTTATCTACATTGTCCTCTAAAGCGTGGATCAATACATCCCTTGCTCTAATAGTGAATCTGGGGTCTCTGTCTGTTCCGTATACAATGGTCACGTCAGTTATCATCTTACCAAACAGACCCCCTGTTTCAACCTTCTTTTCAGTTCTTTTCACTATCCTTTTTCTTTCCTTATCATAGAAGACAGTATTAAAATCAGGGACCTCCTCCCCTATCTTCTGTTCAAAGGGGACTAGTCTAAGGGTGGGGGCCGTAGACTGTCCAGGTGTGCTGAAAGCAGGTACTTCAGGGTCTTGAACATCGAGGTTCTCCACGTCCTGGGTCTGAATGTCTGCTATGTCAGAGGCTGACTGTTCTGTCGCTGTCTGGGTCAGCTTCATCCTCTCTGCCTCCTGTTTCTGAATTTCCTCATCTAGCTTCCTTTTTATTTCTTCTTCTTCAATTCTAGCATCTTCTTCTTCTTTTCTGGTTGCCTCTTGTGCAGCTCTCCTTTTCTCTTCCTCTTCTCCCTTCAGCCACCCCTCAGCTTCTTGGGCTAACCTTTGGGCTTCTTCATTTCTTTTCCTGGTTTCCTCATCGGCCTTTGCTTGCTCATCTTGCCCCTTTCCACCTTTGGTGGTGATTTTCTTTTTAAACCTTTTCCTCAAGGCCGTTATGTTTAATGCATTGCGGAAAATGGACTCTTCCCTGTCCTAGTGGTGAGTGTATTCAAAATGGACGTTGGCCTCCTTGCAATGCTTAGCAACCTTGTTGTGGGAGTCATTCCTGTGGAAGGGCATTTCCACAAAATGAAACTTTTCCAACTCCTCCACGAATTCATCTACATTCTTTACTCTGGTAAACTTATAACTCCCCAGCCTGAAAGGCAAAGGGGGATATGCAGCCTTCTTATGTTCAAATAAGAAACTTCCTATGCCATCTAGGAAGACTTGCCTAACTGCCTCTTTATGAATTATATAGTCTGTGGCATATTTGGGCAGTAGGGAGGGTGCTCTAGAGCCTCCAAACATTCTGAAATAGAGCCCCTCCTCAGTCAGGTAATAATTAGCATATTCCTCGATCACCTGTAGGGCCTCCTCAGACATGCAGTCACATTATTTTAAGAAAATGAGGGTATATAATGGCATGATAAAATGTTCACAGACCTCCTGGTAGTGACTGTGGTACTTGTAAGCCCACAGTGGCTTGTATGTGAAGTAAACAAGTATCCTTTCCCAGTCCCATATGCACCTTAAGCCAGGGAAAGGTTGATTGCATAGTATGCAATCAATGAGTATGGAGCTCATGTAAAATTCTGACCTCTTTTGGGACACTCCTCCCAAAGCTGAGGCCATACAAGCTGAAAGACTATTTGACGCTATGTTGGCCCAGTTGAAAATGGTCCCCTGTGTCGCGACATAAAAAATTATTGGCATCCACTCCAATTTGAAGCTTTTTCCATGGGCTCTCCCAAAAATTCTGTTGAGCATCAAGGCAATGAACCTGTAAGGGGTTCTTAAGTTGGCGGTGTCATATTCTCCTGTCCCCCTGGTTCTAAAGTTTCTTCCAGGCATGAGCATCCTCTTGAGGGTCTTGACGAGGTCCATTCTAATGTTTCTCAGCCAATCTTCAGTTAAATATATTTGTGCTTCTGGCAAGTGGTATGCCAGAGCTACATATCTTGGGATATAGGCAGCATAGCCTTGTTTGTCAACATTCTCAAGAATCATGGTGGTTACATCTGCCCTGGGCAGAATCCACCCAATCACTTCAGAGCAAGGGAAGAGTTCCGATCTTGTAGCAATCTTCATCAGTGAAGACCTTTCTATGTTGGCGTATATGCCTTCTTCCTCAAAACCTATATCAGGCACCTCTCGGCATGTGATCAACCTTTAGATGTCTCCCCACTGATACTCAGGCTCGACACCAGTTATACATTTGGTGTCTTCATAAATACATTCGTTCTTGGTGATGATTTCAACGTCGGGTTCCTCTTCGACCACAGGGGCCTTCTTCTTTTGACGCTTAGACATTTTGAGTTCGGAGGAATCTTCCTGTTACATATAAAATTGTAATTGTTAGGTTATTTCCAGACAAATTGTATAGATTGAGATAACCATGTAAACGTTTTACCTCATATGTGTTCAACATGACGGTAGTTAATCAAATTAAGCAATAAGTTCACATCAATACTCCTGTCTAATACTAAAGACAACTCAATCAACAAAACTCGATTGGGAAACAAAGTCTACGTTAAAATGAAATAACCTCGGGCTCTCTGTGTGCGCCATGACCGCTGCGCTACGTGGAACGATAGGGGCACTTATTCTAGCCATTCAACGGGGGTGTCTCAACAAAAACACTATCTATGTGCCATCTACGGTCCGTCTAAGGCTGGGCGATGCTATACTACCCCAGACCGGTTCGGGTTCGAATCCGACCATGAACCAGGTCGCTCGAAACAACGAGGTAAAACGCGGCCTTGGTTTGCAAGATGTGGTAACCGAAGAAAGGGAAACTAGTCTGATATTCCACAAGGAGGCCATGGAAAACCTTCCCTGATGGACAATCATAAAATGGGGCAGACTGGTGCAGACAGCGTAACGGCCGCCTGCACTGATTTCCCCAAACATCAAGTGCAGGGTCGAAAACCATAACGGTTGCGGAAGGAAACTACCCCATGAGCAACAAAATGCCCCTACTGACAGTTACGCTACACATCCCAACATATATACATGTAAACGACGGGGACCAAGGGAAACCCTAACCGTGGAAATAACAACAAACAAAAATTGAAACAAATCAGTTGAACGGAAAGGGAAAATGCATACAAGAGCCTACCTGGCACTGCCGTGCAACTGGTGGGAGGAAAATCGTTGAGTTTCCACAGTGGAGCCACCTAGGAACGGGGTACCGACAACGGGGGTCCTGGCGAGCTCGAGCGAAACGACAGCGCACGAAAATGACAGTGCACGACAGTTCAAAATAAAAATAGAATAATCAACTTACCTGACCCCATATATATATACGGTCAACTATGAGCGGCGGGAGAAAACATCGGACGGTGAAAGCGCAAGGATCGGAGATCATACGAACATCTCCTCCTGTAACGTCGAGTGGCAAAACAACTAGGTGAACCACCGAGGCATCCAGGAGAAACCAATAAAACATTGGAGCTCGCAAGACTAAACGTCAGAGTGGTAAAAGATAAGGAGCCGCAGCGGCGGAAACATGAGAGACATCACATTTCGCAACGGGAAAAATCTAAATTGGAGGAAAACCAACTTAGTGACCGGAAAGACAGTGCTTTTCAAATCCATAATGGCGGACGCCGAAAACTTAAGGATCGGTGAAATAAATCGACGGGATCGAAAAAAATAAAGTGATGCACCATCCGCCACTGCGGAAAACCTAGAGACAATATGTTCCAACGGAAAACCAAACGACAGTCGATTGAGACTAAAAAAGCATCGGATAAAACAATCGGAGCTGGTTGCTTATTACTTTTCCGCAATGGCGGGAGCGCAAGTGACTAAACTTCCGACTCAAACACTCAAAAATGCATTCAAAGTCAAGGTAAACTTAAACAAGTAGTGGATCATTTCTGGCATTAGGAATAGTCTTTCTGCAAAATCATCAACCAAATCAAAGTTAAACCAAAATAAGCAAAAAGGGGGGGTCCCGAAATTTTTTGAATTTTGGGAAAATTGTTGCAGCTGCAACAGGGGTATCAATGGCTCACTGCTCTTAGAGAAGTTTATATAGCGGAGATATGATTTCCCAAAATCGATGAAAAAGAACAACAGATAGTGCACAAATTTGAAGGATTCCCTATACCAAGATGTGAAAAGGGAATACACAGTGAATGATGTAGATCGCATAAGTGTTGAGATGTCGATGTACAGATTGCAAAGGACGCAGATCATAGAATGAAAAAGTGGAAAATTGTTGAGATTGAAGGAAATTCAATCACATATAGTAATTCATTGAGACATATATTTTAGTTGAGCAGACGTACTAGATGTAAATTAAAGAAGACATATAAATGCAGTTTTGTTATAATATATTCTTTTTAGTGTGGTAGGAAGGGGAAATGAAAGGGAGTTATAGCTTCTTTCTAGTATGTGTTGGTGAATAAAAAGGGAAGTCGGTGCTTCCATTCATTTGGTGTTGGATAATTCAAAAGGGATTTGGTGCTTCCATTTAGTTGGTGTTGAAGTATACATAAAAAGGAGTTGGTGCTAAAAAACAAGAAGAGGAGATTACAATATTCAATCAAGTTGGTGTCTAACTATAACAAGTTTGAACTTGTGCAAATAGGACTGATATCCATTCAGGTTGGTGCCTAAAATTAGCAAGTCGGTGCTTGGGTAGAAGATATAATTCCTTACAAGTTGGTGCCTATAATCAACAAGTTGGTGCTTGCAATCAGGTTAGTGCTTGAGTGAGTTAGAGCTCACATTTTGGAGATTGGTGTCTCCTATAAATGTAATCAATATATATATATATATTCCCGATAGAAAAGGTCTCTTTATTCTGTTTGAATAAACATGAAATGCCCTCAAGGAGCATACATAACAAAAATCATGATTTGTCTTCATCTTTTTTTCATATTATAAGGCTTTCTGAGTGTTCACAAAAGACATTCAATATTCCTCCTTATCTTTGCTGTTGTTCTAAGTGTTATAATCAATCTAATTATATACATCATATTTATTTTTAATTTGTTCGTTGCTGATATCCTTTACCTCCATTAGTCTGGGAGGGAGTGCAAGTGCCTCTTTTGAAAGCTTATCTGCTTCTGTGTTCAATTTTTAGTATACATGGTTGAAAGTAATTGTTTCAAAGCTTCTGTCTACTCCATGATTTCTTTCAATAAGTACTGGAGGTGTGGTACCTTGATCTCCATTTTTATGTTATCCCAATCTATGACCATTTTAGAGTCCCCATATAACTGTAGATTCTTCATCTATTTATCCAAAGCTAGCCTTAGAACAATCCAACGTGTTGTTGATTCTGCCTTGTTGTTTGAGGCTCATCCTGGTGCAAATGCGATTTCTAATTTTTCCTTTTCATTGATATAGACCAATATTCCCGCGCTCCCAAGCGGAGGTTATCCTTGGATGACTACATCAAAATAACCCCAAGGGAGTGTTTTGATAATTTATGGAGTTGTTAGTAGTCGTTGTGGTGAAGGTTTGGGATATGTTTAATGTTCCATCAGCTTCTACATAAGCACTGTTTCTGTTATGTCTGATGGCATCCAAGTGTTTAGAAACACCACTCTATTCTGTGCTTTCTATATGGTGTACATAAAGAGAACATGAAGGGTTGTGTGGTTATGTACCGTTTCGTTGTTCCACCAGTTCTTGAACCTGTGCTCAAGCAAAAAAGTCTGTTCCCTGGTTTGATGAGCAATCCAATTTGCTGGTGGTTCTTTCCCATACCGTTCTTGCATAGGTGCATGAAAATAACAAATTAGATGTCGTCTCATTATCATCTCTACAAACAAAGCATATTCCAGGCCCATGAAATACCCTTTTTAGTAGGAATTCCCATGTTAGTAGTTTGTTACTCATCGCCAACCAAAGCATTAAGATTATTTTCATTGGTCCCAGGATTTTCCATATCTTCGTCCACCACGAGATATTTGTGCCATTTTGTTCCCTTTCTAGTGCAACGTCATACCCCATCTTTGCTAAGAAGCTCCCATATTTTCCATTCTTATTCCAAATGAATTTTTTCGTCTCTTCCTCCTCTAGGTGAATGAAGCAGTTACCTAGCTTGGTTATATAACGAATCCATTCTATCACCAAGGATCCTGTTAAGCCAAGGTTTTGAGCAGTTTTCCATTATGTTCTTCTTCTTGAATGGTGATTTTGTGCTTTAGCACCTGCCAAGGATATGATACTCTTATCTGTAAGCTGAGATATTAGTTGGTCTGATAACTTTTAATCCTCTCCTGATCTAGCCCAAGGATCTTGTCCTATATGCATACTCTTACCATTTCCTATGTTCCAAGCTACCTAGTTACTGGCCAATGGGAAAACAAGTACAAATTCCTTCCATCCTATTGACCCATTTTTGTGCATTTTAAAAGAATGTCTGAACCAGTCTTAAACTGAGGATTGAGGACAATATTTGGATCTCATAGCTCTCCCCCACAAGGAGTATGTGTTTTCTTCCATTCTCCACAAAGATTTGGCATCCAACGATCTACAAAATTTCTCTATATTCTTTATTCCCAATCCCCCCCTTGATTTGGGTAGCACTAAGTTAGTCTATTTCACTAATGGTATACTTTATGTCTGTTTACTTGATGTCCATAGAAAGGAGAGACATTTGTCTTGATTTTAGTTAGAATACCCTTCGAAATATAAGCTATTGAATCCCAGTACACGGGTATGCTTTGGAGCACTGCTTTGAGAAGCACCAAACGTCCTTCTTTGGACAGAAAATGGTTTTCCCACATTGATATTATAGCTTCTACATTTTTGTAAATCCAAGTCCAATCTTGGAAAGAATAAGCATTTGGATTTAGAGAAAAACACAAATATTTGATGCCTTTTAAGATGGGAGCAACTGGAAAAGGCATCAGTTCCCTTTCTCTGCTCAGAAGTTCTTCTGATAGATTATTAAAAGTTAGTTTGTATTTCTCTATGTTTATAGCCATACCTGTAGCCTTTTGATAATTCTCTAGGATCCTTGCCAGATTCTAAATATTACCATATGAACCCTCTCCCATTAGTAGTACTTAGTCCACAAATAAAACATGTGTGAGTTATAGTGTGCTTGAGATCCTGGCCCCCTTTAATTTCCTTTCCTCCTTGGATTTGTGAATGATCCGAATATGAGCCTCGAAAACTAGGAGAAAGAGAAAGGGTGATAGGGGGAAACCCTATCTCAATCCCCTTGTTGGATGAAAGAACTGGGATGGGGATTCATTGATAAGAACTACAAATGAAGTTGATTGTATGTACCCTATTATCCAATCTTCTATATCCATTGGAATTCCTATCTGTATTAAAAGTAGGTGAATAAAATTCCAAATTACTCTATCATACGCTTTGGAGAGATCTTTTTGAGGGAAAAGGATGACTATTTTTCTCTCTTTATTGAGTGAATAGATCCTTGTTCCAACGAAACTGCATAATGTATTTGTCTATTAAAAAAACCCAAATTGTTGTTCCAAGATTACTGAGCTTAATATTGGTTCCAGTCTTAGAGCAATGATCTTGGCTATTATTTTGTAGATCATATTGCAGCATGATATTGGTCGATAATCATCGAAACCTCTCTTTTCTGTTTTTTTGGTATAAGTGTGATGAATGTAGCGTTCATTTCTCCTAAAAATTTTCTAGATCTCTGTGATTCTTTTATTAAACCTTTATAATATCTTTCTTCAGTAGGTCATAGAACTCTAGAAAGAAATCCAAGGTGAATCTGTCCGGACCTGGGCTCTTTCCTTTCTTGAAAGAGTGTAAATCCTTATTTAACTCCTCTTATGATATTTATTCTAATAAATATTCCTTCATTTATTATGTTATTAGACGAGGGAATAGATTTAGCACCTCTAATATTTCAAAGATTGGGCATCCAACTGGAGCTGAAAATATGGTTTGAAAGTGTTTGATCATTGCCTTTGATTTGTCTTGAAAGTTCTGAGCTATACCTCCCTCTCAGTCCTTTATTTTTGTTATGTTATTTAAGCTCTTTTTGTGGGAAGAAAGTTGATGGAAGTACTTGTTATTCCTATCTCCTGCTACTAGCTAGAGGGCTCTGCTCTTTAGGCACTAGTGTTGCTCTTATGTAGCCAAGAGGGAGCTTCTTTTTCTTTATTCATTCTTTAAGGACTACAATACCTCTTTTGTGAAAATGCCTGAAGAGTTTGCGCTATGGATTTCTTGAATCTTTCGCTCTGTTTCAGTAAATTCCTTCTAATAGATGACTTTGTGCTTATGCCACCATTCCTTTGATAATCTATTGATGTTAGTAAGGTTTTCTGCCATTTGTTGCATGTAAGTGGATGTGGTGGGGTTTCCTAACGGTTTCTACCTCTCATAGACTAGGGATAGACAATCCTCGTCTTCTAGCCAAGCTAGGTTGAATTTGAATGGTGAAGGCAGTTTTTTTTCTAGTATAGATATAGATAATGTGATGGGACGATGGTATGAGAGCCCACATATTTCCACAGTTGTTTTTAACACCATGTTCTCTTGGAAGAAGCTTTCTTCTACTAGAAATTGATCTAATCTTTTTGAAATAGTTTGGTCCCCTCCTCTATTTTTTCTTTATGTGGGTTCTAGTTTGATTAGCTAGAGATCAATGAGATTCTTTTGTTCGAATAGGGTTCCGAAAAAATTGCTTAAAGAATATGGCCGAGCATTTTTTCCCCAATATTTCCCTGAAGTGAGGGTTAAATTCAAGTCACCTGCTATGATTAAGTTAGAGTGGTCTAGTGCTCCATCCATAGTTAAATATTCCTAGTATTGTCTTCTGTCATGGAAAGGACCATAAACATTGAGGAGGGAGAAATGGGACCTTGTTTCTGGATCTTCTAACTCTGTTGCTATCCTATCCTTGTAGAAATATTTTGAGCGACAAATTATATCTAGGCTCTAGGCTGTGATTAGGCCCCCTGAGTGTCTTTCGACATTTATTGCTTCCATCCTCCAGTATTTTAAAAAAATATCCATCACTTCCTTTGCTTTCTCTCCTTCCATCATTTTTTCTTGAAGGGCTGCTAATTTAGGTTTAATCAGGGTTATTATTTGTTTGAGGTCTATTAATTTGGAGGCACCCCAATCTCCCTTGCATTGTAGGAGAGGATTATCATCAGGGAACCTTGGCTTAGGCCTTTTTCACTCTAAGGGCCCTTCCAATGATTGAATACTTTCCTTCTTTGATATCCTTAGACACTTGTAACTAAGCCTTGGATAGGAAGATTTCTGGCCTGTTGGAATCCTTTGAATTTTACTGGGGGATAATCCTCCTGTAGAGACCCAATTGTCATATTTTCTTGCTTTGTATCTTAAGTCATAATCCTTGCTTACAACGCTAGTTAATCTTTGCGTCTCTCAGATTGATCCTACAGAAGTTTATCACCCTCTACCTTAGTAATTTATTCTAATCCATTTTCAATGGGGCTTGAAAAGGAATGATAAAAACAAAAGGATGTAGGAGTGGAATTACCTTCTGTCATCGTGGATGTGTTGGGTCCAGAAGTAACACCAGCCTTGTTATTTTCTATCATGTTGAGATGGAATTCATCCTTTCCTTATGAGAAGACTTGTATATCTTTAATTTTATGTCCCATCACCTTTTCTGTGTATCCTACAGTGTTATTTGTGACATTATGTCCCTATTTTTTGTCTGCGCCCCTTGATAATTTTTCTTAATCCACATTTTTTTGGAAAAATGTTTTTGGGGTGTCTTGATAAGCAACACCGTATTTCTGGAGGTGCCTAACCTTCCTGAAATTGAAGCACCTAAAAGGAAACTTCCAATAGTCCAAACCCTGGGACCATACGCTGCCATGCATTATTATCAAAATTTCCTCAAACATACGTTCTCGGATATCCAATTCTACCAGGATATGTGCGCATCTCCTATCGACTTTGGTTTCCCACTCTTCTTCTAGCTTGAGGAATTTTCCCAGTCTATTGCCTATAGCTTCCAGAATGTGTTTTTGCCAAAAAAACCATTGGCAATCCTGGAAGAATCACCCGTATTTGTTGTATGCTATGAGGTTCTCTCTTTGCATTAAAATTGACATTCCTTGTCTGCATAATCAACACCGACGGTCCCCAGCTCCATATCTGGCTGAGCAAGGTAGTGCCATCCTCTTCTTTCTTTACTTTGAAGAGGAACCATCCTCTCGGGAGTATGTGAAACTCTAAAGTATAGCCTAAGACAGAGTACCAGTCCTTATCCATCAAGTTTATTAAGGAATCCTTTCTTGTCACCTTCCCGCAAAACCTTCCCACCAATGAAAAATTCAGATACGTAGGGATTTCGGTTAACTAGATATCTCTCCCGAATGATAATTTCAGACACCCTTTTTTAGGTTTCATCCCTTTTCTTCTTCTTCATGCCTAAGTGCGTCTTTTCTTCTGCGTTAATGGTCCCATCATTACCTGAACCAGAGGTCTATGCAGGATGAGAAGTTGGTGGAAAACTTTGGGTTTTTGGGAATGACGTTTGTTGTTTTGATGGACTTATGTCATCCTTGCCTGAGCTGTGAATCTCTATGCCCTTTCTAAATATCAGCCCGTGTAAAGAATCCTCCTCATAACCCACTTCGTCGTCATACACAGTTATGATGATTGCTTCTTGTGAGGAGTCCTGGAATTTGATAAACATATTAGATAAAAACCTTCGCTGGAGAAAAAAAAGAACCTTCAGTATTTTTTTTCCTGAAATCGCAGAGCTACATCATGCTATATATATATATTTATATATATATAGAATTCAACACAAAACACCACCCTGAGCTAAGACACATGCATTCACTAGTCTAGTATTACACAAAACTCGTAATTTCCTTTAAGATCTAATACTTGAAAACCAAGGAACATTGGTTTACATCCAATTCCTTGTCAAATGGTGCACTTCACCTTCTCAGCTTCCTTCTGTAAGCACAATAGTGAGACACATCATTGTTCATAGTGCTCAGAATTCCTACTCCATTTTCCATTTCATTGGGATATCCAAAAGAAAACATGGACACAAATTCAACAGAAAATATTTCTCAATAAGATTCACAGGTTTATAATTGAGATTATTTTTCGACCACTGACTAGAAAAATCCCCTGTTTCACTCATACTCTCTCCATATGGACCTCAACCCATTCTTCTCTCTCCTCTTTTCTACTATGAACCCCCATGGGCGTTCATCTTACTTACATGATAATCTCTTTCCCCATGTGGTATTTTGGGCGAGCCAAGTTTACCACTTTAATTAACAATTAATTATTCTCCTTAATCACACTTAATCCCCATCTTAACATAAAACATGTTTTACTTTAAAAGGAAAGGAATTAGGCTCAAATCATGACTTAAGGGTAATTTAGGAACTTAAGGAATTTAACAAGGTCATAGCATAGTTTCCCAACTAAGACACTTCTAATCTCTCTTTGAACCTCTAGTGAATACATAGGTCCACAATATTTTCAGCATACCACCTCAACACATTCAGTTATGGATTTTTTATATTTACAAAATACAATGTGTTCAACCTTTCAGACATTCATAGTCAATTTTCTATATAATACATCATCAAATTAGGGGTTTGGGAAAGGGGTGTAGCATTCCCCTCCCCCTTAAAATCTACATTGTCCTCAGTGTTTCAATGTCCAAAATTCATTAACAAAATTCCATATTTATTTACATATGTACAACCTTCAAAATAGACGGGGATATTCTTCCTGCATCATGTATTCTACTTCCCAGGTTGCTTATTCAAGACTGTAATGGGTCCATTGGACTTTTAATTTTCCTATGACCCTATTCCTAAGTGTCTTGAACATTTTCTATAATATGAAAATTATGAAACTTGTATTTCCCCTTTGGGTTCCACCTGTATCACATACCAATCAAGTATATGATTAGAAATTTCATAAACATACATTTTCAATAACTAACATGAAAACAATTATGTACTTTGGCTCTAGGAGGTAGGGCCAACTCATAGGCTACTGGTTCAATTCTGCTTAGGACCTCAAATGGTCCAGAAAAATATGGTGGCCAAGTTCTTGCAGTTACCTAACCTCAATGAACTTTTTCTTCCCTTTACCTTTAGGAAGACTTTGTCTCCAACATGGAATTCCCTATGCATTATATCTTTATCTACACAGCTTTTCTACCGGTCTTGAGAATACTTAAAATATTGTTTGACCTTAGTTACATGTTCCATATTCTGAAGAATTTCTAGTCAAACTATGAGCCTATCCACAGGTTTGTCCTATTTAATTGGAATATTATATTTCCTTCCATAAAGTGCTTCAAACGGAATAATCTTCAATGATGTTTGGTACCATTGTTGTAAGCAAATTCCACTAAGTACAAATAGTCTTCCCATTTACTGGGATTTTCCATTACATACATTCAGAGCATGTCCTCAATAATTTGATTTACTCACTCAGTTTGTCCATCCGTCTATGAATTATAAGTTGTACTAAGGTTGAGTTTAGTTCCAAAATTTTAAAACAACCCTTTCCAAAAATTTGAAGTGAACTTTGGATATTGATCCAAAATAATTGCTTTTGGAATACCATGCAACTTGGTAATTTCTTAAATATAGATTTATGCAATATTAGCTTCCTTAATAACGTTGATTGAAAATGTATAAAATTAGCTGACTTTGTCAACATTGTCAACCACTACCATAATAAAATCATGCTTCTTTAGTGTCCTTCTTAACTTTGTAACGAAATCAATGGTTACCACATCCCACTTCCATTTTGATATTGGAAATGGTTGAAGTAGCCTAACAGGATGTCTATGTTCTTATTTCAGTCCTTGACATTCCAAGCATTCAACAATAATCTAACCACTTCTTTCTTCATACTTGGCCATCAATATTATTTTTTAACTTTTTTCAATGTCTTTTGATAACTACGGTGTCCTCCATAAGGTACATTATGTGTTTCTTGTGATATGATTTTCTTCAAATCACATTCACCTGGTATGTAAATTCTTCCATTAAACTAGAGAGTTCCATCTCCAACTAATGGATATTTAGCAAATTTTAATGGCATGTTGCTTTATTGCAACAGTGACACAACTTGTAAATAACAATCATCTATTTTCAATGCCTCATGCAGTCTGATTTTTAAATCATATTTCCAATTACTGATGGCTGGAATTTGCATTATTTGACTTCTTCTATTGATTGCATCAACCACTTTGTTCTCTTTACCTTTTATGTACTCAATTTTAAAATAGAATTCGCTTAGGAATTCAACCCATCTAACTTGTATGGCATTCAAATTAGGCTACTTAAACAAATATTTAAAGTTATGATGATCCGATTTTAATTTATACCTATTCCCCCATGAGATACATCAGGAGTGCATGAACTATGGCAACTAACTCCAGGTCATGAGTTGCATAGTTCTTTTCATGTTCCTTTAGTTTCCGTGATTCATAATAAATCACATGACCATATTGCATCAGAACTCCACCGAGTCCTTTGAGAGATGCATCTGTACATACCACATATTATTTACTTGTATTCAAAATTTTTAATATTGCAGCACATGTGAGTAACTATTTCAATAATTTGAAGTTATCTTCACACTTCTAGTTCTAGATGAATTTCACATCCTTCCTCTGCAAGGATGTAATCAAATTTTCAATTCAAGAGAAAGATTCTATTAACCTTTGGTAATAACTTGCCACTCCCATAAATGATCTTACTTCTGTGACATTTCTCGAAGTAGGCCATTCCTATATAGCTTGTATTTTAGCAAGGTCCACGATGACTCCTTCCTAAAAAATAATGTGACCCAAATATAATAAGTACTTATGATAATAATAAAAAAAATTTCTAAACTTGGAATATAACTGATTCTCTCTCAGAATCTGCAAATTAATCTTGAGATGTTCTTCATGTTCCTCTTCCGTTTTGGAACAAATCAATATATCATCTGAAAATACCATAATGAATTTATCCAAAATTTCTTTGAATACACCATTCATCAAACACATGATTGTAGTTAGCACATTCGTTAACCCAAAAGGTACTACTGTATATTCATAGTTCCCATACCTAGTCCTGAAGGAAACCATATTGATATCCTCATCCTTGATGGGTACCTGATATAACCTGACCTTAAGTCAATATTTGAGAAAATTCTATCTCCACACAACTGATTGAACAAATCATTGATTCTCAACAATGGATACCTGTTCTTAATCGTGGCCTTGTTTAGTTTCTTGTAATCCATACACAACCTTAGTGTCCCATCTTTCTTTTGTACAAATAGAGCAGGTGCTTCCCATGGAAAAATACTAGGGCATATATAACCCTTGTTTAACAACTCTTCTAGTTGCAATTGAGATTGTCTCAACTACGGAATACTCATTTTGTAAGAATCTCTAGACACCGATAATGTCCTCAATATCATATCAACTGTAAAATTGATGGCTCAATTAGGAGGTATCATAGGAACTTCCTCGAACACATATTGAAATTTCTATAAGACTATAATTTCTTCAATTGCATGGCTCCATATCAACTGATACTTATTCCACATGGATCGCATACAATTGGCATCATTTCTTGAGACATTTCTTCATCTGTACGATTGAGATTTTTCTTACTGAAATCGACCTTGGAATTCCTTTAACATGAAGGGTTTACCATCCTCATCCAAACACATCATACTTTTATTATGGAAATCAAGAATAGCATGGTGAATTTCTATGCAATCCATTCTAATCAACACATCATATGAACCGAAAGGAATGATATCCAAGTCAGCTTTGATATGACACCCATTTATTTCCAAACAACAATTTTTAACCATGGAAGTAATTTTATTTTTCATCCTGGTAGTCAATTCTACCTATAGCCATCTCTACCATTCTATGCTTAGGTAGTTTACTACTTTCTAAATTGCATCTTTGAACCAGATTGATATTCATATAGTTGTAAGAAGCTCCAGAATCAACCAAAATCAACCAAAATCAAAATTGTCAAACAATTTATTTTACCTTCAATTTCAATCATTGAAGACTGGTGATCTTCCTAGCGATTGTCCAAGGGTGCATATATATGAGGAAGGATTCTAGAAACACCTTCCATTGTATATTCTTATTGCACATTATACATGCTAGCATCTCTATTTTTCCTCATAGGACATTTATTGAGGTAGTGGTCACCACCACAATTCCAACACTTAAATTTTAATGGTTTATTTTTTCATGTAGATTCAGTGACCCTTGAGTCATCTTTCATAGTGGGTTGTTTGAAAGAGTAATACTAATCCTGATTAACATCAAGAGGCTTAAATCCATTTTTCCTCTGATCTTGCTTATCTTTCAATTTACCCTTCCACACTTTATGCACATCTTGTCTATTTTTACTTTGCTCATACAAACATTTAGTTTTCCTTATGCATTCCTTCAAAATGTGAGGTTCATCATAAGTTATTTTCTCATTGAATCTTAACCTTTTCATCTTGGATGAATTCAACATAACTTAGTAAATCCAAGAGTCTTCTCTCATATTCTTCCATCGTCATATTTCCCAATCCAAGTTCAAATAATTCTTGCATTTTCTTATCATAATATTGTTGTGATAGGTATTCATGCTTGAAATAACTTTGAAACCTTTTCCATGAGATTTACCTCTCATCTAGATTTTCTAACTGCTTTAGATGCTTCCACTTCCTTTAATATTTTCCTTTAATATTGTATATAACAATACGAGCTTCTTGATTCTTGGAATAATAATGTAGCTATAGGTATTTCTTCATTTCCAATAGCCAAATATCTACAATTTTATTAGATTTATCTCCATCAAAGTTAGGTAGTTTGATTTTCTTGAGTTCACCCTGTATTCCCATCACAGTTTCTCTTTGGATGTCTTCTAGGATGAAAATCATGCTGGATTTCATGCACCTCTTTCCCATGATTCCTTTCAATTGAATGATAGTGGGAACACAACCCCATTTTTCTTACATCCTTATCTCTGGAATGCTGTTAACCACCGGGAATTCCTCTATTCATTGATTCATCTCCTTCCCTTCTTATGAAAGAAGATACATGTTGCACTTGGTTTTGTAACTATACCAAATTCTACATCATTTGTTGATTAATATGATTTTGTTGTTCCAGAATCTGTAGAATCTTTCCATTCCCAACTTGTATATCCTTCAAAGTTTGAAACACTTCCATTGTTTGCATATTAGTTTGATGACCATTAGATTATGTTCTTTGAACACCCATACCAAATTCCTCAACAAATTTGGATAATGCAGGATCATCTACCATATTTTCCATGCTACTTACCTACTTCATTGTCAATTTGCAAGTAGAATGATCTGAAAATTGTGTCGTCACTAGCAATTTGAAAATCATCCATAATTGTTAGTTCACATCATTCTTCATATGCAAAATTATTTTTATATTTCGATTATGCAATATTAGATCCAAAAATATAATATGAGACCCAAAAGGATTGAGAACTGTATCCTCGGCTTCGATACCAAACTTTAATGTACCCACACGTTACACAACCACACAAATACCAATATGTAGAAAAACACACACATAAAGCACTATAAAGGATCTATAACCAATCTATAATACATAAGCATATTACATACCAATAAACAAAATTTCTTTTTTAAGAAGTATGGACTAGTCTCTTCTAACTATCCACAATTTAATCTTATCAATTACTAGATTGGAGTTACATGAAAATTAAGTTGAAATAATTTAAACAATTAATAGTGAGCCCCATTAAACTCACCATTGTGGAAGTGTAGTTAACTATGGGTTAGATTTATTAACTATTGATTAAATCTAGTTAGTATGTTCATTAATTAACATTAATAAACAATCCCAACGGTTATTACCGCCTTCCCTACGTAGCCATAACTCCTTGACGTTTTCGACATCAAAAGTTGGATATTGGAACTGCATAACTGATCCCTAACAGAACAACCCTAACATGCTCACTCCGACATATAAATCCCGAGTTAGTCGACATTAGCATGTTGGACCTTAGAACTTGGCACATCAGACCTTGGTATTCGGCACTGGATGAAAAAAATTACCAATTACCTTTCCAATGCCAACATCGACATCACCATCTTGGCATTGGAACTACAGTGATTCACATGAACTAGGCACTATCACCCTCAGACTCAAAAGTCGGAAGTCAGAAATCAAAATGGAACCACATCTCCAGAAGGAAACCCCTGATTTCGACATCGGTACCTCAGTGTTGGCACCTCAGCATCATCATCGATATTATGATAGGTTCCACATTAATATGTCGATCTCGACATTGACACCTCGACACTTCGACACGGTAATTCATAATTTCTCTTCTAATTTAAAAGTTTAATACCTAGTTGTTTTAAGAAAACAACTAAGGGATTATTTAGACTAAAACTTAACAAGTTTTTTGCCTCAACTTAGCACTCAAACTTAGTCTAATTAGACACATCTACAAGCTACAGTTATTCATTTCATTAATTTTAACAACTTGGAAATGTAACAGTCCTTTCTTAGGCAAGGATTACCTTTCTCCAAAGGAGTGAATCTGACTATCCTAAATCCATTTAACACAATAGTTTTCAGAACCAACATGATCGTCAAGGTTCAAATGCATAATTCAATACCTAGTTTATGCATTCACAAACAACAACATTCCCATTGCAAGAGTTAACAATCAAGGGAACAAGAAATTCACACTAATTACAATGTTATTCTACTTGTTCCTTTTTCATGCAATTCAACATGAAGACGAGCAACCAAAATAGTGGCCTCCTTTAACTTCTCAAATAAATTGAATTGAAAACAAAGAACATGATAAATAAGTTAATATCAATCCATAGTCCTCAATGGATATGCAAGCACTCATAAATACATAAGACATTCTGCCCCTTTAATTAGTATATCAAAACTAGGTAACCAATGGCATGCTACAACCATTAAACCAATTAACTTTTCCTACAAGAACTCAACAACTCCCAAACATGGAATTTATTGAACAATTATCCCAAACACCTTGTAAACATAGATTACCTATCAATTTAGGAAAACATATGACAATGAGATTTCCTTCTCAGTTTAACCATTTATCTTCTTACAATTTTAATTATGAAAACACTTGAAAATTCAACAAAATAAATGTAATTTTATTATGTACATTCCATACATGGAAATTGAACAGGAAACAATAAACTTGATTTCAATCATAAATTTACATTTCATAATAACATCATATGTTTCAATAATGGCACTTATCTGAAAACAATTGAATTGCGCAATCAAATGTGTGTAAGGCATGCTCCACCCAACTATAGGAAAATTTGCTCATATTCTCTCAACAAAACACCACGTCTGAGCTATGACCCATGAATTCATCAGTTAGGTATCACACCAGCCCCATAATTTCCTTTAAGCTCTAACACTTGACAACTAGGAAACGTTAGTTTACATCCAATTCCTTGTCAAATAGTGCATTTCACCTTCTTAGCTTCCTTGTATAACCAAATTAGTGAGACACATCACTGTTCACAGTGCTTAGAATTCCACTAGGTTAGTTTTCTACACCATTTTCCATTTCATTGGGACATCTAAAGGAAAACATGGAGACAGTTTCACCAAAAAATGTTTCTCAATTAGATTCACAGGTTTAGAATCAAGATTCTTTTTCTTCCACCGACCAGAAAAATCTCATGTTTCCCTCTTACTCTCTCCATACGGACCTCATCCCGTTCTTCTCACTCATGTTTTCCTCTACAAATCCCCATGGATGTCCATCTTAGTTGCATGATAATTTATTTCTCCACATGGTGTCTCCCACGAGCCATGTTTGCCACTTTAATTAACAATTAATTATTCTCCTTAGTCATACTTAATCCCCATATTAATATAAATTGAAGTTTTACATTAAACAAAAGGGAATTAGATTCAAATCATGAATTAAGGGTAATTTAGGGACTTAAGTATTTTAACAAGGTCATAGAAGAGTTTCCCAACTAAGACATCTCTAATCCCCCTTTCAACCTTGGGTGAATACATAGGTCTCCGATCTTTTTCAGCGTAACACCTCAGCACAGTCAGTTGTAGAATTTTAACATTAATTATTACAAAATTCAACGTGTTCATCCTTTCAAGCATTCATAGTAAATTTTCTATTTAATACATCATTATATTTTTGGTTCAGGCCAGGGGTGTTACATAGAGAATTAATCTATCATCCCGAAAGGGTAAAATTTTATGAGATACAGAAAAATCCCTCAAATAAGTTTCATGGAATACATATAGGGGCATAACTAAGAATATATTAAGCGAGAACTCAAAGAATTGGAAATTTAACATGTGGATGATGGTAAACATAAATTATAATATGTGAATATCAAAGTCATTAAATTTTCTTATTCCAACTACAACATCAAAATTAAAGGAGTTCAAACTTTAATGGAGCCTCAAAGGGAAATCTAGGTAGAGAAAGCATTGGAGGGATTATCTAAAATGATTTAAGGAATCCAATTGCATATTACAATTAAACAGAGCAAAGACCATTGATAATAATATGTTAGTAATGGATTTGATAAAAGGAATATCCCTAGCCAACAATTAGAAATACAAAAGTTGATAGTTGACGAGGAATTTCAAAGAATCAATGACAAAGTCAATATAATTAGATGTAGTGAAAATGTAGACATACACCTAATCAACTAGATGTTAATCCAACAACTTAAAATATCTTATGCCTATGAACTTGCTTTTCAAATACACATATACGACACATACAATGATTGTTGAACAAGATAGCAGACATTTGGATACCAAAGGATAAAAAATGACTTATGGAAAACAACAAGTATGGTTCAAGGAAAATCTACAAAGCACACCTTGGTTGCCTAGGGAATCAAAACTATAGATTCAAATAGAGCAACCAAGTGCTAAGACATAGGGATCTAGAATCACCATATGAATATGGTTGAGAAAGTAAATAAGGAATTTCAATAAGAGAAAAGCACATTGTGAAATCATTATAAGTTTAGTATAAAGTTAGAGTAATGTATTGGTGCTAGCCTACATATTTCATCACATGAATAGCTAACGGATACCAATATAAATAACCAAACTAATTTTGTGATTAAAGAGAAATATCATCATAAATGAAGATCACCTTAATAAACAAGACACCAACTAGCCAAGCTATGTTATGTATACAACTTATATGTCATAATCAATTAGTTTACCCTTTACAGGTTTACTTGGTTCAATATTAATGTTGGGCATACAGACCCTATACTTTGTAATAAATTAGAACAATTTTGGATGGTTAGATATGGTTATTAATCAAATAGTATATCACTAGTGCGGAATGAGAATTTTTTCATCAATGACGAAGGTTCAATTCTCATAAGGGAATTCGTCCCTTGAGGTTTTATGAGGTCACCAATAGGTAGTGGTTGAATGTGTGATTCTTGCACTGTGACTCCCTATGCACACATAAGTGGATCACATTCCACCCTCTTGTTATCCTTAAGTCTAGACTCTAATTTTTATGGCTACAACTATAATTTTGTCCCAAAGGGGTTCGATCCACTTATGAGGAATGAGGAGTTTTTCACGAGTTACCAAGAATATTCATTTCCCATGAGGGAATTCAACACCCGAGGTTTCCATGGGGTCACCCAGAGGTAGTAATTAAATGTGTGAGGCTTGTGTTGCACTCCCCATCGACGCATAACTGGATCAATTCCCACCCTCTTGTCATTCTTAGGTATCGACACTAACTCCTACAACTACAACCACAATTTTTAGGGGTGGTATGCGTGGGTGGAACCATTTATTTTCTTGATGTAAATTGGGAAGTTGGGTTTAAATGGGTGTTAGGAATAACTTAAAAGAACAAGGAATAAGTGCTTGCATTGTATCAATGGCTCAAAATTATAGACCCCAACAATAAAATTAAATTTATTGGAGACACCTCTATTGCCATACTATTCATGGTAAACATAACTAAACCTTTTGATGACAATCTAGAAAGGATTATTGAAAGAGACAAGTAGAAAACTTTTGAAAACATTGATTATTATCATGTCTTAAGGGAAAATAACCAACATGTCGATGAGCTTTCTGACTCAACTTCACATATGGGTTATGAAATTATTAAGAAATTAGGGGGCTATTATCTACCCTGATTCCCTAACTAAATACCATTACCAATGACCTTCCAATTATATATTGCATATCGTTCATGTAATATTGAGCATAGAAAGGTGAGGTAATATTATTCTTTGTAACAATAAAGGATCACCACCCTATACTATCATTCAAATGCCACTTTGGTCCATCATTTCAACCTCGCATGCAAGATCCAACAAAAGAGTGTGGGATCTTAATAGAGCCATGTGAAATCATAGAACCCTCTGTGGAAAATAGAATGATGATTTGGGTTTGTTCTATGATGAATTATTATGTTGTGGATTGTATGTGGTATTGGAATGATTTCATTGATTCAAGTTTACCAAGGAACAAGGTACGACAACATTGGAGCTCAGCTGGTTTGAGACAAACATTGGGCGAAACTGGGGTGTGATGACACGATAAAAAAGTTTGATTGGAACTTAAGTGGTCAAGGTTCATTGATGGGATAGGGTTTCTAAGTAGTGGAGTTTTCCTACACATGAAACCTTAGGTTTTAGATTGGTTTTCCTTCTTTGTAAAATTGAATATCAATTTCTTTAAAATTATAGATTTGAATTGGAAGAAATTTGGGAGAATTGGTGTTGACTTATATCTATCATCAACTGCATTTTAGAATTTGTGAATTGATGGATGGTGTTAGGTATGGGAGAAATTTCCTTGAATCTGATAAAAAATGAAATACAAAGGGCCCTCCATAGGCATGAGGACCTCATTAAAGACAGAAAAACATCGCTCTTGTATGTTTATGTTAAGATCCATAAAAGTGACAAGGCCAATAAGAGACAACATGAAATTATGTTGAACACCATTATTAAAAAAAAGGGAGAAATTAATTCAGTCCCTAGAGATAAAATTCCTTTCCCTTAAAACCCATCTTTTGAATTTAGACAAAGGGACGTCTTCCTCCACCTCAAACCTTTAAATCCCTAATGATAATTCTAGTGGGAAAATAAAGGAAGAAGATACAATTCAACATGAACATGAGCATGATCAAGATGAGGATATGTAGCCTAAATCCTATTAACCCTGAATATAATCTAAAAGTAATCTCTTAGCTTCAACATATTTCTTTAATTTGACTAGTTTTTATGTATTGTAAATCAATTATTTTTAGGAGTCTTTTATCAAATCTACAGTAGCAGAATTTTGATAAAATACTCTAAGAGGGAGATTGCCAATATGTTGGTTTGATCCTTTTGTATTCTTGTACTTTGAAAAACTTTAGTTCTAGAGATTCTATTTTTGTATTAATAAGCTGACAAGAAAACTGTAACATTTCTTAATACAAATTACAACCGTTTATGTTTAAACGATAATGATAAAATAATATATAAATCTATATTAGATAGATTCATAATGTCCCAATATATTCCCATTTTTAGAACCATGAATAAGATAAAAAAAAATCCTAACATTGACAAGTGGTGGTTGTAATTTATGCATGATTATGATCTAAGCCTGTTATAATTCATTTATGTATAAAAAAATATACTCATCTCATATAAAAACATGCAAAGGTCAAGCCTAATGTAAACATACTTAACTAATAATTATATATTAATAATAAGGTTTAACCAACCTTTAAAAAATTAATTATATGACCGTATTTAAGTAAGCAATAGCCTTATCTATTGTTCATCTTCTCTTCTCACTTAACCTTTAGAGCCTACTAATTAGGCCTTTAACGTTGTATAAAAGTGCTTAATAGGTTGTGTGGTTATGTTTATCCTTAGAACTCTTAATTAAGTTAGGCAAATAATTTTTAAGAGATAAATTATATATGGTGGTTCTCCTACACAACATATTCTTATAATGTTCAAAGTACCATATACTGAGATCAACGTGCTACCTATAATTGCGATAACTGGAAAACATTTTAATATGATTGGGGTGTGCCATTGATTGGGAAAGCGCACATTTTAATCAATCATGTCAAATTGTGCTTTGTTTCTTATTTATCAGGTGGTGCATAGACAAGACACTTTTATGTAGTTCCCACCAAATACCATAACAATGAATATATCCTATATGAATTTCTTGCTTGAACCAAACCTATAAGTGGATTGCCTCCAATCATGTTTCCCATAATCACTTAACAAACCCATATTTTAAAAAAAAATATTGAACATAATTTCTATTTTATCTACAAAATGATCACTTAGATAATGCTTTATCATAGTTATTTATGATTTTTTTAGTAAAAGCTCTATGAACAAAGGATTATTTAATAACTAGAATATAAAATATTGAATCTACATCATTTTTATTCAGTATCAAGAATAATAATATTTTCTGAAATCAAGCCATTATAATGATTATAATATTTTCTCTTATCATTCCATCATTATAATGTCTTTTATCATACTAATTCACATTGATTATATATTATTTCTAAAATCATGTCTCTAGAGATCACACAATCTCACAATCTGGACCTCCTAAAGCTTAGGTCTCAAGTTACTAGTGGTATTTATTTAATTGAGTTCACTTGTCACATGCACCTAACCTTAACCATTTGTATAATAACATGCACCTAACCTTAACTATTTGTATAATAACTTGTATAATAATGTCCTAATCACATGGGGTGAACACAAATTTTATTTTTAAGTTTGTGATATATATAGTAAATTTTGCATTTTAACATTCGGTGGAGACATTTAAATTAAGGGATACATAAACCATGTAAACTCTAGCAATTAAAAGAAAAAACAAGTGGAATAAGCAACACAGTTGCTTAGTACCTGCCACTTATGTAAGAAACAATGTAAAGTAAATTAGCTTCGGACATCATTCATGGTCATTTACAACTTCATGAGTGATTTAGGCGTTAAGTATCCCTTCGTAGTCTTATGAGAAATTTTTGGTAGACATGAAACACCTAACACTAGACACTACCATCCATAGCCTCATAAGCGATTTAAGGCATACATAGCCCTTCATAGTCACGAGAACTATTTTTTATAAGCATTATGCACCCAACAATAAAGTAGTAAGTGATATATTGATTGAGATGTATATAATTAACACAATGTAGTGGACCATTCATAACTCAAGAGACATTTAAGGCTTACACCGACCTTTATAATTTCAAGAGTGACTCAAGGTCTACATAGTCTGTCATACTTCCATGAGTTATTTTTGGTAAATATTATGCACTAGTAGAAGAATAATAAATGTTGCATAATTTGAAATATACATTATGGATGTGGTGAAGTATGTTACTTCATGAAATGTAAAAATTAATAAATAAGCATTATAATACTAAAAACCATAATGCAAAACTATTATTGAATCTTTAACTTTTAAAATTATTTTTCATATTTAATATTATATTATGTAAAACAACAAAAAAAATTAATTACTCAAAAATATAAACTAATTATTTTCTCAAAATTTAGAATTTTTTTTTTTTATAATATCCAATTTAGTATTTAAATTTTAAATGACTTTTATAAAAAAACTTTAAAATAAAAACACTTGATATACTTAATTTTTTAATATTGTCATAGTATGTACTTAATTTTTTTTTTAATGGTCATCCAGAAAGACCTAAGGCTTTTCTTGTATCATTCACTTCATTTTTTTAGCATGTCTTTTTCATTTATTAGTAATTCAAGAGGGTAGTGATTTTCTTATCTCATTCACTATATTTTTTAGGTCATATGTTTTTCATTTATTAGTAATTCCATAAAATAAGGTAGTAATGTTAGTTTTAAATTAAATTAATTGATTATATTTATTTAAATTAAATTATAGGAATTTAAAATTTAAAATTTAAAATTTATTAATTTATTATTAATATTTTTAATTATATATAATTTGTTAATAATTTTGATAACAATTTTTTTTAATATTTATGAAAAATATTTTGATAAAAATTTAAATTTATTTATTAATAATAAAATTTTTATTAAGAAGTATTTATACCAAATATAAATTGACATAACAATTAAAAAAAAAAATTAAACTTTTGAATTCTATGATATGTCAATTAATCATAATTAATGTATATTTATTTTTTACATAAATTATTATTAAAGATTTATTAAAGATTTACTATTGTATTATTTAAAAAAATACTTTTAATGATAATAATGTTATTTAAGATTAATAATTTTTATTAAAAAAAATTAATTAAAATAAAAAAAATAAAGTCTTCAAAATAAATTAAGTTATAAGGCCAAGTAAAGCTATTTTTCATTGGGAAAGTTAAAATAAAATTATTTTTATTCTTGATCTTCTTTGTATCATGCTATTTAAATAAATTAATTGTTTCAAGGTATTTTGGGGTGGGTTAGTAAAATGATCAATTTCATTAACAATATTTATTTTTATTGTTTAAAATTATTATATTGAAAAAATATTTTGTTAATCTAAATTAAGGTTTATCAATCTTGGTAGGGTTTCTATTTCCTAATGTAAAATATAATATTGTAAATATTTATCATATTATGTTTTTCTCTATTCCATTAGTTAAGATAAGCTTTAAAATCTCTAGCCTAGATTCTAAGAGTATGAAGCCTACTCCTTATTCTAAAAGCATTAGCATCTATCCTTATCTTTAAAATCTCTAGCCTAGATTCTAAGAGTATGAAGCCTACTCCTTATTCTAAAAGCATTAGCATCTATCCTTATCTTTAATAGGCATCTTGAAATCTATGTTTATAATCTAGATATTTAATCATGACTTTAGACTCTATAGAAGTACATTTCAAGTTAATCAAAAGAATGAGGTCATAATATTTATATTTAGATGTAAAATGTTTCTTTGCCAAGGCATTTGAAGAATGCACATCTTTGTTTCAATAAAGTCTTATCATTATTATTTTGTAAATGCACATGTAATATTATTGCACTTTCTTAATTATGATTATTTCTATAATATTAAATATGTTTCATATTATTTTAATTTATTTTTTTATTATAATTAATTTTTATGACATTAACTATGTTGAAATTTGAAATTTATAATAAATAAGGAAATATAGAAAGGCAAGTCTAATTAGAATTTCTAAATGATCAAATACCTGTCTCTTAACCAAATTACCATTATTTTATTTAATATTAATTATATTTTATCTTTCATTTCTTTTTATTAAAAAATATATAAGTACTTTATTTTAATGTATCACATTCATCAAATATTATATCTCAACTTTAAAAATAGTGTTACCTTATCTTAACGTATCGCATTCTTCAAATATTATATCCCAACTTTAAACACAATCTCACTTTATCTTAATCTATCACATTCATCAAATATTGTATCTTAACTTTAAAATAATGTTCCTAGGACTTTTTGGTTATTTATTCAATAAATATATAGAGGTTTGTTTTATATCAAATATATTGTTTATATAACTTTTCCCTAGGTTTACTTATGTAAAGTTGAACACTTATTTAATTTTTTATAATTCAATAAAGATATAAAGTCTGTAAAGATTTACATCCTTCTTTTTATGTTAGATTTCCAAGTGTATGCAATGAAATTAAATTTAGTTTTTCCTTTTTTTTAATTGCTTTAGACTTCTTTTTGTCTCTCCTTTAACTTTGTTGTAAGACTTTATTAATAAAATAAATTAATGTATTTAGTATTTATTCTTTTGTTTGAACTTATTCTTCACAAGCTTTTTTTTATCATTTTAAATAACTATTTACATAATTTATGTTATTCCGTTTCAATATTTCTTTGCGTAATTTAATTTGTTCCATTTTGGCAAAAGATTCCGGACTTCATCAACTTTATTCAAATTTAAAACTCATTACAACTAGGTATGTGTTCACTCATAATCTTAGTTTATAATCTTGATCTAACAAGTGCTAATGAGATCTTCACAACAGGTGGCAGACTGAATGGACGACGGGCGATAGCAAAAATCATATACATAATAATTTCTTTGTTCAAAAACGCTGATCAGGGATATTCATAACACGTGGCAGTGGCAGACTGCATGGACGACCGAAATCATCTACATAATAATTTATTTGTTCCAAAATGCGGATCCAATTTATTTGTTCCAAAATGTGGATCAGGGATCTTCACACATGGACAACAGGTGATAGCAAGTGGAGTATGCCGAGGTCACTGCCTTTACCCATCAATGGAATATATCAATCGAGAGGCCTGGTTGGCGAGCTGATTTTTTCTTGCATTTTCAGTTGGAGAGAATGCTGAGCTTGGTGATCAATTTCCTTACAGGGTTGTAGTGTATTCAGTAAGGTTTCTGACTTCACTATGTCTGTTTTCTTCTTGATGCGTTAAATTCCTGCAATTTGTTCTAGCATTACGGCCATTTTTGTCCAGGCTATGAAGTGTTTGTTTTTGTTGAATCCTGCATCAATCTCAACTCGTTTTAAAGTGTTCTTTCCCGATTTGGTCGCTTCTTTATATATTTCTTCAAGCTTCGGCGAAATTCTCGCCATCCTTTCACTCATTCTTGTTTTTGTTGAATCCTGCATCAATCTCAACTCATTTTAAAGTGTTCTTTCCCGATTTGGTTGCTTCTTTATATCTTTCTTCAAGCTTTGGCGAAATTCTCGCCATCCTTTCACTCATTCTGTAGCGTCTTGACCACTTTGGAGGTTATTCTACTGCTTTAACCATTTTTTTGCAAATGCAGACAATTGTCCCTTATACATAGCACGAACTTACTTGTTTCTTTACCTGCATGTGTAAATGACGGGTTCCTTTTTACTCTGTCATGTTTTATACAGTTCACGCGCTGCAATTTGTCATGTTTTATACAGTTCACGCACTGCAATTCGAATCGGGACATATTTTAATGCCTTGAAAAGCCGCTCGTGGGGTTTTCGTCTATATGGCCTAGTAATATCTCAGTAGCGGTGGTTTTACAGGGTATTTTAATATGTGCAGGGTCAAATGGCAGTGATTTTGTGGCTCAGCAAGACATTAATTAGGACACTTTAACGAAGTAAGTTTGGAATGTTTTTGTGATAACATGTCATTATGTGTCATTCCTTCTGCATCATGGTTTTAACTATTTCCATTAGATTTTGTTCTTCCCACGAGAACACACTATTCAAGGGGTTTGGGACTCAGGTAGGTTGGTCTTCATTTTAACGGCTAGACGACAGTGCCAGCCTGTCTCTTCCACACTCTGCTTCCTTCTTGCTTGCCTTCTCTTGCGATATTCGCGAAGGTAAAATGCCAAAACGGACAAGAAAGATTTCAAGGTTAAACTACATTGTGAGATGTTTTAGGATTCATTGCTATTTCAGATAATGAGGATTTAACTTGGGCGGCCAAAGAACATTTTTATAATTTTACTTCGCAGCTCTCGGATGTAGGCAGGGCAGAGCCCACTAAAGAGAAATAAGGAAGGAATCTGTATCTATCATTTTCCACATGCTTTCCTTCAACTGCAAAAATCCAACCTTGAAGCCGCTTTCCAAGAACATTTTGATAATTTTACTTTGCAGCTCATTACTCACGGTAGATAAGGGAGGAATCTGTACTTGTCATTATCTATAACGGTGAAATCTGTATTTATCATCATCCATGAAGGAGAAATCTATATTTATCATTTTTATTTTCGTTGCCAGAAGCATGTGCGAGGGACCGTCGACAGAGAGGGATTTGCTCAGAAGGAACTCCAGCTTTAGACTCGCGAAAAGGTGGTCGGGACCGTATTTTGTGGCCCAAAATTGATGGGAATCAGAGGTAAATTCACGATGCTTTACATAATTTGTAAAGAGAAATTTCATGTTGTTCAACTAGATCGTTAAATGTGCTGTTTGAATGTTGTGTGATCTCGTGAAAGGTTTCTTAAATGAAGTGACCAAGATCTTGGAACGCAAGTTTGAAAAATAAAATCAAGCGGCCAAATCCTAACGACACGTGGTTTACGGCGATCGCATTTTGATGCATTTGCACTGTGGCTTTTGCTTTTATTTGGTGTGTTTAAGAGAGAGAGGAGCTAAGAGATTTGTTTCGAGGGCCTTTTTCAGTGAGCGTTGCTGGAAAATATTCATTTGAAGGAGTGGCTGATCATTCAGAAAAACTACTTCTGTGATCCGCATCATGCTGGCGTGCATCGCGTGTTCGAATAGCATCTGAATTACGAGACACAGAACGGGTTGCTAAGCCTGAGCCTGAAAATGGACGAAACGATTCGCTGGAAGGTGGGCACGTGGAAATCTGAACGTTCAAATTCAGTCAAATAACATAATAATAAAATATAATAAATGCTGATGTCATAGTAGCCATGTGTCAAGTGAAAACTAGATACCAAACTCCAAGGCTGACATCATTCCTTATTGGCCAATTAGAAGTTGACAAAATAGCAAAGTCAATATTCTTATTAAAATTTAAAATAATTTTTGGCAAACTCCAAAGCTAAACTTTACAAAACAGATTTTAAATTTTTTGTCAAAGGGCAACTAATACAAGGTCAAAGAGTAAGCGATTACAATATACCTGCTGTGGCAGGTATAAAAATAGAAATGAATTTAACGGAGTTCATAAGTTTAAAAAATAAAAAAGAATTTAACGGATTTTAAATTTAAATAATATGTTGGTAAGGTTTCTTTTTTCACGTTTATTCACTTTTAAGTGAATACTAAAACTGAAGAAAAAATTTATATTCCTTTTGGGTTTTCTCAAAGTAAAAAATAACTTAATTTTTCATTTTTTATATTAAATTTTACTTTGCTTATGTTATTTGGATTTGTTTTGTTTTACTAACATTTTTTTTATGTAATTCAAAATCTTTATTTTTATTTTTAACTATATGGATAGTTTGGAGATTATTTGCAAAATTTATATATATATATATATATATAATATTTTATTTTTAACAGAAACTAGCGAGTTTTTTTATTATTATCAATAATGACCTTTTATTAATAATGACCATTTTTTTTTACATCATGCCGAGGAGAGATTGTTTCCAAAAGAGGACAAGTCCAAGACTCCTTGTTCATATTTAACATATTTATAGCTATCTCGAAAAATCCCTAATCTATGGAGACATTTATTTGTAAAATATTAGCCACAATACTAGCAAAATAGAGTGGACCACAGTTTGGCCAAATGAATGGATCTGATACCACTTGAAGCATACCTGGCAATTACTTCATGAGATCATCTTGAATACACAAGCACTCCGTATTAAATAATAATAATTAATTAAAAGAATATATATATTGTGTTTGATCTTCTGGATATGCATTGTGTCTGTTCATATCTAGAAGATCAAACACATTGTTAACACACTGTGAAAATATTCGTACTCAAGAATATATATATTCTAGACATGATTCATTGAGTACAATAGACATGTATAAATACACGTGATGGGCGATCTAGGTTGTATTTAGCAAAAGACATGATTTATCATTAATACTCATTAATGATTACATAACAATTAATCTATAATTATTATTACAAGATCATTATTTACTACATAATAATTAGTATATATTAATATTATAACAATACATATTATAATCCTAATAGTAATATACCCTAGGCATATTACAATTTGTTACATGTATGAATTTTACCTTTAGCCCTCCTTGGTGGATCATGTGTTACCTTATCCTTAGTGTGTCCCATATTCATTAGACGACTTAGTTTTGAAAAAATATTTATTTCCATGCACACAATCTCAAAGGTTACATAGGTCTACTCTCAATAAAACACATAAACACATGTTGTTATCGTGAGGCACTTAACAACTATAACAAAACCTTGTCAAAGTGCTTCCTTTTTAGCCTTCATTTAGTATTTTAGTGTGTGTTCTTTTATATAATTTTAGTTGAAATTGAACATTATTTAATGGGCAGTGGCTAAAGTCGTTGCTCATTACAATGATTATAATGTCACCTTCCATTTCCATGCAATGTGTTAAAGTTGATAATAATGTAATTTCTATTTTTTATGATCTTAGTGTCGACCATTACCTTTTTAGTAAAAAAAATGGTATATGTTAAAGTAATTACAATTACAATAACTCTTTATCATCCCACACTGACTAAATTCAACAAACACAATGGACACTACACTAGATTTTTAAACCATTGATGCCAAAATATAGCAAGATTATTAATCATTATTTGATGAGAAGTTTTTCCTCATAATCACCAAATGTAAATTATAAATGAATGTGGATTACCATTTTGAACCATAATAATAATGAAGATTACATGTAAAAAAATAATGAATCATTT
This sequence comes from Pseudotsuga menziesii, assembly GCA_001517045.1. Taxonomy (NCBI): domain Eukaryota; kingdom Viridiplantae; phylum Streptophyta; class Pinopsida; order Pinales; family Pinaceae; genus Pseudotsuga; species Pseudotsuga menziesii. Next base: position 10,575 of record LPNX011190588.1, on the reverse strand, counting down.
GAAATTTTATTAAATAAAATTTGAAAATTAAAGTATAAAATATAAATCATCGAAACCTAGAAGTTTTCATTTACATTATTGCCTTCCTCTATCTCATTATATTTGACATTAACAATGCCCATATTTTCTTGCAAGCACTTAATATTATACTTGCTACACCATCCCACCAAAGTGATATTGTCATCATCTTTGTCTTCATCTTCATCAGTGAGAAATTGGCTTCTCGATCAATCATATTTATTTCCAAGAAAAAAAGCTTTGTATTCAATATTTGAAATATTGAATCATACTACATCTTTTATTGCCTTATCAGACTCAGAAAAATCATATTTTAGTAAATTATCCTTTAGATTAACTCTTGATGCATCCTATGATTTGTTTTTCAAGGCATCCAAGGCTCCATGTTGGCAAACTTTAGAAAACATTATACGGTCTTTAAACATTGTAAATGCTACAACAATTGTCATTGCATCAAATGTCCAAAAGAGTGAAAGATACTATATTAACACATACCAACATTAGAACAACACATTGACATTGCGACAACTTGTTTCCTTTCTTTGAACTCTTTTTTATTAAGGGTTCCTTCCTCCAACAACAAAGATTCCTTTGAAACTTAATCAACCATATAATTAAAGTCTCTATAGATACGAGAAAAAGAAAGAGTTTGATAACTCTATTTAACTTGTAGGAACTGCACCATAAGAGGTTCGAGTAGAAAATTGTTGATTCTACATTTCAAGTTGGCCCAATCAATCATCGATTTCAAGTCACCAAACACTTGTGTTCTTTATACTCCCTTGTATAATGCTACCTTTACTATAATCCAAATAGCAAATAGTTCAACTATATTCCTTGTACCTAGGCTCATTACTAATTTTATCTTAAAGTAATAATGTTGATTTAAGTATACAATAGCATCGACTCCACATAAACCTAGGGATCCCTGAGAGGCACCATCAAAGAAACCCTAGGACTATTCCCTCGAACTGTTCATATTCAATTTCAAAGCTCTTATAAAAATTTTGTTAGTTTTTCTTCAAAAGAAGTGCAATTTCTAGCATTGGCACTTCTTATTTTATGGGCAACCTAAGCATAATTTAATTCTAAGCCTTGAAAAAACATTTTGTTTTGAGATAACCATATCCCCCATACCACAAAACAAATAAGAGATAGACAATGCTTAACAACTTTGTATACTATCTATGTATGAAACCAAGTCCTAGAAATAGCATAAAAAGAGCAGAAATAGACAATAAGAGAGTAATCAACACCTTAATAATGAAGAACATAGATAAATATCACGAGGGAGGAACCTCCTTACACAATGTACTAATTACACAAGACACGACAAGATACAATTGATGACTCAAAGGACAATATCTCCTTCCTATATATAGGAGACTCTACCTTCTTTGTTAACAAGATTAAGGATCTCAAGGTGAAAGAAGAAGACATCCTCCTTAGTTTGAATGTTGTATCTCTTTTCTCCATGATTCTTATCGATGAAGTTGTGAAAATAATAGAAAAGGTCACTGATCTTAAAACTTCTTGTTGGTTGACATTTGTCTTAGATTTACTTTCTTCAATTTCCAAGGTGTGCTATATGAGCAAACCTTTGGTGTTGCTATGGGATCACCTCTATCCCCAATAGCTTCCAACCTTTACATGGAGCATTTCAAAACCAAAGCCTTTAATTCCTTCTCCTTAAAACTTGATTTCTGGTTTAGATATCTTGATGAAACCAATGTGAAATGGCCTCATGGAAATGACAATGTCAATAATTTTGTTGAGCATTTGAATAGTCAGTCAACAAATATCCATTTCACCATGGAATTAGAAGAAAATAATTCCATCCTTTTCTTGGATGTTCTCATCTCTAAGAAGTTGATGGTTCTTTTGCCCATCAAGTTTTTCGTAAAAGGACTCATACTGGGCTTTACCTTCATGGTAATTCTCACCATCATCTTTCCCAAAAACTTGGTGTCATCAACAGCTTGGCCTCTAGAGATTTACGAATCTCTGATGATGAGCACCTCAATCAAGAAAAACATCACCTTATTAAGAGTTTTGAAGATAGAGGTTATACGAAATTGTGGGTCAAAAAGGCATTCCAAAGAGCTGGTAAGACCCCTAGGCCTTGTGAACAAAAAGTTTCCTTGAAAGATCATAAGATTTTGCTCCCTTATGTTAAAGGTACCTCAAAAACGGTTGCAAGAATTCTATGAAAAAAGGTATATATTGCATTCCTTTCTCATGTGGTATGTCTTATATTGGAGAAATGGGTAGATATTTCCATGTCATAGTCAAAGAACATAAGGCCTCCATTATACACAATCGTGTCAAGACCTCAACTTTAGCAGATCATTCGAGTAAGACGAATCATCATATATGCATAGAGGACACTGGTATCTTAGCCCAGGAAGATCACTTATCCAAAAGATGTATACAAGAGGCTATGGAGATTATAAAAGATAATATTTGTCTTAGTAGAGATGATGGTTTGAAACTTAGCAAGTCGTGGCCCCCAATTCTTCATCCCCTGTCTAGTAAGAACCTTTCTCTAGGTTATCTCCTTGTTAGGTCGAGGCTCTCCCCCCTCTTTCCCTTTTTTTTCTATCTTTCTTTCTTCATTGGTCATATCTTCTCCCTTTTGTCTTGTTCTCCTTGTTTTATTATCTTTCTTGTCTGTTTTCTTTTTTTCCTTTTTTTTTAAATGTTCCTTGTTCCTTTTTTTTTTATCTTCCCCTTTATTTTATTTATTTTCTTCTTTTTTTTGTTTGGTTTTTTCTTTCATCTTTTTCTAGCCCTTATTTTTCCCCTTCTCTTCATTTATTTCTCAAAATGATTTTTTTTTTTTGGCAAAATGCACATCACACTAAATCTTTTGGGCCAACCAATCTAGGGACTTGGACACTCAAGCTAACCCAACCCATTGGGCCAAGAACTCCCAAAAATGATTGTACAGTTAAACATTATTATTATTATCATTCAATTTGAATTAAAACCACTCAAACTAACCCAACCCATTGGGCCAAGAACTCCAAAACAGTTGTACACTTAAACATTATAATTATTATTATCATTATTCAATTTGAATTAAAAATTCTATGTTGAATATTTTAAACTTATTTTTTTATATTAATTTATTTACTTTTGTTGGAATCTCCCTAACTTACCGCAGTGGCGTGTGGTGTAAGAAACAATTTTCCAATGAGGTCCTTCTCCTTCCATAGCTCAATATTCCCCGTGATCTTGTCAGATCTAATGTAGATGGCTAGGATGGACTAGGATTTGGGGAGGAATCCTCCCGGACCAAATCTCCTACCCTTCCTCTTTCCTGCCTCTCTACTCTAGTTGCTCACATCTTCTCCATCTCGAGCCTCCACCGGCTGGCTCCCCATGGTCGTCGTTGCCATAGATCTACTGTAGGGATCATGCAGCTCCCCCCGCTGCTCCTACTCACAAAACCCTTCCTCTGAATCACTCGCCTGAATGCTTAGCGCTAATCTCTTATACTTTCTTAAGTGTTAAATACTTTTTTTATATTTTTCTTCCTTGTAATATTTCTTTATAGCTGGTGGTTGTACCTCTTTTTTAATATATTAGTTTTCATATCTATATTATCTTTTCCCCTCCCTGACTTTATACTCTGCATATTTCCCTGTCCATGTAATATTTCTTTATAACCAATTCCTTTAATCTTTTACATATTTCCATGTCATGTAATATTTCTTTATAACTAAGTTCTTTTACCTTTTTAGATTATTTTTTCCATGTGTTATTATTATTTTATTTTATCCTAACTTCTGGAAAATAACCATTTGCACCCGCACTTTAATTCTATGAATGATGAAAATTGCCAATTAAAATGGTTTGTTAGGAATGTGTATTCCTCCTGCCAGTTTGCACTAAAATATGTCACATCAGAATCTCTGCTATCGCATACGAGGAACTCACTAATAATTTGTATGCTTCATTCAGAGGCATAGTCATATTAATGTACAACTTATTTTCAACAAGGGATGATAAACTGGTAATTGAGAAAAATACAACAATCATTATAAATCCATAAATGATGTTAGTATCAAAACAAGGAGTATCAATGTATTTCAAATGTTATGGATGAAGACCTGTTTTCTATTGAGAGAAAGGAGAGACTTCTGCTTTTGGACAGGAAGAGGAGACAACTCCTAAAAGTGAAGGAAGAAACACTAAGGCATAAGACTAGGGAGGATTGGTTAAAATCCAGAGACAAAAACACAAAATTCTTCCATCAGTTTGACAATCATTGTTGATGTATATGTAACTTCAGAATGTATTCACTTGTATATCTTATGTATTGTACCCCAATGTTTATTCCAGGAAGTATCTGTAATGTAATTGAGTCATATCATGCCTCGATGTTCCGATCGGGAGATTCAATAATGTAAAGAAGTCATGTAAAGTCATGTAAAGTCATAGAGTATAACCCTCCTTATTGATCAAGGGTTAAAGCCCCTGCAGTTGTTGGGCCCTAGGGTTATTAGACTCTCCTAGAGAAGTCAGCCCTAGTGAGTTATTGTCAAGTCGGGAATTAGTATAAATAGAGAGGGAGCCTCTCTATTTAACACACATTTATACACATTCACTCACACTCAGTTGTAGCACATAACTGAGAGAGAGAGAATAAGCTGGGGCAAGAGAGAGAGAGACTACTGCTGTCGGGAGATCATCTTACTGTCTTTGGGTTTTACTTTTGATGTTGATTCTATCTCTGAGGAAGTTGAGGGGTTTTCTCTTTTATGGTTTCCCCGAGGAAAATCTTTGTGTTCATTGTCTCTTGTGATTGATTGGTGTGCTTGTTATTCTCTCATATAAGATCCTAAGATCATATAGCTTAAATGTGAAAAATCTAACATGGTATTATAGCTAACCTAAGAAGAATACACTATGTAGCTGCTGAAGCTAGGGCTTCCTACTTTTTGGATCTATCTCCACACGTTTTCAGCAAAAGGAGGTTGGGCTAACTCTCCTCTCTAGGGCGCATCTTTCTGTCAAAGCAAAATCTGATTCTGAGCATTTTCAGTTTTTTACTCGACACTGCTGCCGGAAATTATTGCTTTCCACGGAATTGGAATTTTTTTATTGAGCCCAGGCCTGGATTGATCTCCTCCCCAAAATCAAAGTTTAGAGATCAAGATCAAAGTTTTTGTTTGGGTAGAACTCTGGGAAAGTCAAACCCTAATCTGCTCCTGAACCAAAAAACCAGCTCTGCAGAAATTCAGCTCCAGATCCAATTTCGACATCTTAACCTGGTAAGATCTAAATATTTTGCATTTCCATTTGAGGTTCTCTGTTAATATGTCTCATCATACCAAGCTTGATGAAAATCTTGAGGGAGCTAATAACTTCCAAGCTTGGATGTATAGGATCTCCTTGGTCCTGGAAGAAAATGAGTTGGGATCTTACATCAATGAAGAGGTTTCAGTTCCAGAGGGAGATGAGGCTAAGGCCTTACATAAGAAGAAATTGGTCTTGGCTAAGAGGATTATTGTTGATTCAATCAAGGATCACCTCATACCATAGGTGTACTCTCTAAAGACACATAAAGAGATGTTTGATGCCTTGACCAAGTTATTTGAAGGGAAGAACATAAACCGAAAGATTACTATGAGAAACCAATTGAAGAATGTAAAGATCTAGAATGCGGAGACCATCCAGTATTACTTTAAAAGGGTCTCTCAGATCAAGGAATAGCTAAAAGCGGTAGATGAAGAAGTAGAGAATACATAAATTGTGATGACCACCTTGAATGGTCTCCCTGGGGCATGGGACTATTTTATTCAAGGGATCTGTGTCAGAAAGAATCTAGTCAAGTTTAGCAGATTGTGGGAGGAATGCTCACAAGAAGAAGCTTGAATATCAACTCGAGAAGAAAAGATCGGAAGTGAAGATCAAACTCTCACAATACAATCCAAGAAAAGCAAAATAGACCATCACAAAGGTAAGCACTCTCGCCAAAAGAAAAACACTAGAAAGTCTAACAAAGATTTGTCTAAGTACATTTGCTTTACATGTGATGAAAGAGGACACCTTGCAAGAGATTGTCCTAGAAACAAATATAGATCTCACAAGAGGAAAGGGAACAAGAAAAGACATCATGCTCATGTTGCAGAAGATGATGAACCTTCCAAGAAGAGAATCAAACAAGACAGTGATGATTCTTCAAGTGATGAAGAATATGTTTTGATTTTTGCTCTCACAGGAAACATCACACATGGAAGCAATTATTGGCTTATAGACAGTGGGGCTTCCAAACACAAGACGAGATTTAAAGAATCATTTGTGAAACTATCAGAACATGAATCACCCCACAAGGTGAAACTTGGGGATGACTACCAGTATCCAATTAAAGGTAGTGGAGAATCCTCCTACAAATTAGACTTTGGAAAGTCTATGAAAATGAAGGATGTCCTATTTGTACTAGGATTAAAGAAGAACCTCCTCTCCATCTCTGCATTAGATGCAAAAGGCATAAGAGTTTCATTTATAGATGGCCAAGTCATCATGTGGCCAAAAGGAAAGACTATTGACGATGCAGTAGTAATTGGAGAACAAGAGGGAGGACTATACATATTAAAGGGCCAACCAGAGCAAGCTTTCATTCATGACTCAGTAGAACCCAACGAACTTTGGCATAGAAGGCTTTCACATGTACACTATAGGGCACTACCACTTGCAAGCAAAGTTGTTGAAGGTCTTCCAGAAATACAAGCAAAACATGAAGGAGTATGCAAGGGATGTGCGAAAGGAAAGAACACAAAGAAGACATTTCCAAGTAGCGAAAGCAAGGCTAAAGGAATCTTGGAAATCATTCACTCTGATGTATGTGGTCCGATGTCATCAAGTTCATTAAGTGGGTATGTATACTATGTTTCTTTCATTGATGATTTTTCTAGGAAGACATGGATACACTTCATGAAGAACAAAGATGAAGTATTCAGCAAGTTCAAGGAATTCAAATCCTTGATCAAAAACTACACAGAGAAGAAGATAAAGATTTTTCGATCAGACAATGGCGGAGAATTCACATCAAATGAATTCAAGGAATTATGCAAAGATTTAAGGATTAAGAGGTAGTTGACCACTCCATATAATCCAGAATAGAATGGGGTTGTAGAAAGAAAGAATAGAACGATCATGGAAGCTGCAAGGGAAATGCTACATGATCAAGATCTTCCCATGCATCTATGGGAAAAAATGGCTAGAACAACTGTGTATGTACAGAACCGTACTCCACATAGAGTACTCGAGAACAAGACACCTGAAGAAGTATTTTTCAGCAATAAACCAGAAGTTAGTCATCTCAAAATATTTGGTTGTCCAGTGCACATACACATTCCAAAAGAAAAGGGGACAGAGTTAGATCCTTCAAGAAGGAAGGGTATATTTGTGGGATATTCTGAAAGCTTGAAGGCTTATCGAATATACTTCACAGGATTCAAGAAGATCGACATCAACAGGGACGTAACATTTGACAAAGACTCAGCTTACAACAAATCCAAAAAGAGACCTGTTGAAGAACCTGTAGAAACAGAAGCACCCAGAATTCATGACACAACCATGACCGAAGCAATTCCAGAAGAAGATCGAGAAATAGAAGAACATGTAGATCCACCTCAGGAGAAGAATCCTCACAAGAGGAAACCTACTTGGGTACGAGAAGTTATTCAAGGTGCAGAAAGATATGGGGCTCCATAAGAGAGACACAGAGAAAGGAAAAGAACCAGGTCCTGCTCTAGTTATGTAGCCCTATTATGTAACTTCATTGATAAAGAACCTTCCAAATATGAAGAAGCGGCACAAAAGAAAGAATGGAAGGATGCTATGATAGAAGAGTATCAATCCAACATGAAGAATGATGTTTGGGATGTTGTCCCAAGACTAGAAGGGAAGTCTGTTGTGACTTCTAAATGGATCTATAAGATTAAGCATGCTGCAGATGGCAGCATAGAGAAATATAAAGCAAGATTTGTGGCTCGTGGTTTCTCCTATAAAGAAGGAATAGATTATGAAGAAACTTTTGCTCCTGTAGACAGATATACTTCCATTAGATTAGTACTTGCTTTAGCTGTAGTAATGAAGTGGAAAGTACACCAGATGGATGTCAAGACAACTTACTTGAATGGTGTAGTAGAAGAGGAAGTATATGTGGAGCAGGCACTCAGTTTTGAGACACATGACAGAGAGACTCATGTGTGTAAGTTAAAGAAAGCCTTGTACAATTTGAAACAGGCACCCAAGACATGGTACGGTAGAATTGACAACTTCCTATCTAGTTTGGGATTTACCAAGAGTAAAGCGGATTCCAACCTTTACTACAAGGTTGAAGAAGGGAACCCAATGATACTCCTATTGTATGTAGATGATCTATTTGTAACATGTGAGGATGGGTTGATCGCTGATACAAAGAGGAAGCTTGCTGCCAAGTTCAAAATGAAGGACTTGGGCATGATGCACCATTTTCTAGGCATGGAGGTGCGGCAGAATGCAGATGGAATTTCCCCGGGACAAGGGAAGTATGCAGTAGAGATCCTGAAGAGGTTCGGGATGATGGACTGAAAAGCCATGACCACACCTATGGCATCGAACCTGAAGCTATTGAGTGATGCTTCATCATAAGCAGTTGATTCTACGATGTATCATCAGATGATTGGGTCCTTGATGTACCTAACAAATACAAGACTAGATATTTGCTTTGTTGTGAACACATTGATCCAGTTCTTGACGGATCCGAGACATGTTCACTTGACTGCTGCAAAGCATATTATGAGGTACCTAAAGGGTACAGTTGATTATGGGCTCAAGTATGAGGTGAATCAGAAGATTAACCTAGAAGGTTATGTGGATTTGGATTGGGCAGGCAATGCCATTGATAGAAAGAGCACTTCAGGGTGTTGCTTCAGTATGGGATCATGTGTGATCTCCTAGTTTAGCAGGAAGCAATCCTGTGTGGTACTGAGTACAACTAAATCAAAGTATGTTGTAGCGTGTTCGGCCATTTGTGAGGAAGTGTGGCTGAGAAAGCTACTGTCTGATTTATTTGATCTCCATATGGATGCTACTTGTATATATTGCGACAACCAGAGCTGTGTGAAGCTGTCGGAGAACCCAGTGTTCCATGACAAGTCAAAACATATCAAGATCAAGTATCACAATATCAGGGATATGGTGCAGAGAGGAGCAGTGAAGCTCCAGTATGTTGCGATGGAAGAGCAGATAGTTGATGTATTGACCAAACCATTAGCCAGAGTAAAGTTTGAGTACTTCAGGGAGAAACTTGGTGTTCTCCAGATCAAGGTTCCATCCAAAGGGAATTGATGTGTCCATTGGCCTTTCTAACATGGTGGAAGGTTGAGCTTCACATGGTCATATGTAAGTGCAGAGATGCTCTGATGTGATTGTGGGTTGTGTTACCACATGATCCATACAAAGATATTCTGATGTGATTCTGGGATGTGTTCCCACATGATCAGTGCAGAGCCATTATGATGTGATTGAGGGATATGTTCCCACATGATCAGATATAAGTGCAGAGATGCTTTGATGTGATTGTGGGTTGTGTTACCACATGATCAATTCAAAGATATTCTGATGTGATTGTGGGATGTGTTTTCACATGATCAATGCAGATCCATTATTATGTGATTGAGGGATGTGTTCCCACATGATCGGATGTAAGTGCAACGCCTTTCTGACATGATGAGGTCAGATGTAAGTGCAGAGCCTTTCTAACATGATGAGGTCGGATGTAAGTGCAGCGCCTTTCTAACATGATGAGGTCGGATGTAAGTGCAGATCCTTTCTAACATGATGAGGTTGGATGTAAGTGTAGAGCCCTTCTGACATGATGAGGTCGGATGTAAGTGCAGATCCTTTCTTACAAGATGAGGTTGGATGTGAGTGTTGGGCCTTTCTGACATGGGTTTTGGATGTGTTCCTCCCATGGTCAGATGTGACTGCTGGGCGTGCCTTTCTGACATGGTTCTTGGATGTTTTCCTCCCATGGTTAGATGTAAGTGTTGGGCGGGCCTTTTTGACATGGTTCATTCCATAGTCAGATATAAGTGCTGAAGATGATAAAGACCTGTTATACAGCTGATTGGCACCTCTCCGTCCGAGTGCTGATATCCCTCAGGTCGGCACACAAAAGGACACTTATGGATTGAGGTTTGCCCAGTTTCATTATACCTTGGTTGATCATGAAATACATTACCTATATGCCCAGCTAGTTACTTTGCTATTTTGAGATTTTGAGTGCATGCGCGACTATCCCTATTGGCATGTCGCGCATATGCGCGAGTGTTATGTTCAGCAGGTCGCGCATACATCTATGCGCGGGTTGCCCTTCTACAGAGTCGCACATGATGCGCGGGTTGCCTTACTACAGACCCGCGCATATCTCCCTCAAAATTAGTTTTTAAAAGCACACGTTAATGGGAGATTAGTTATTTCATTTACCTTAATCCCATTAACTGCTGCAACCTCCCTAACCTTCGAAAACTGCCTCATTTCCTTCAGATAAATAGAGGC
>LPNX011190582.1:232992-243262 GCA_001517045.1 Pseudotsuga menziesii | reverse complement strand
ATACAGTATTTCAAATTTAAAGCAATTCCATTGGCTAACACATGATGACATGGAATTTGAATAAAAGTTAAAAGGCCCATTTTGAGTTGAAATTTCCTCTAATGAGAAAATTAGGGCTTCCTGTTCCGGGAGTTTCCCTTCACTATTTTCAGAAAAGGAGTACATTGGACAGCTCCATTTGAAGAGATCTATCTGTTCATCCAATCAGATCTGAAAGATTCCAAGTTTTGAAAATTAGGGTTTCTGCGACAAACCCTAGATCAGCAAACTCCGAGACAAGGGCGGACACCTCAAATCAGTAAGATCTAATCCTTTGTTATTTCCATTTGAGGTTCTCATTTCAATATGATATATCACATCAGCTTAGTTAAAAGCTTGCGGAAGTTGACAACTTCCAAACCTGGAAGTATATGATCTCTCTGAAGAAAATGGATTGGACACCTACATGAGTATGGAGTTTCCAGTTTCAGAGGGAGATGAGGCCAAAGAAGACATCATGCTCATGCTGCAGAGGATGATGAACCATCCAGAAAGAGATCTAGATATGAAAGTGAAGATTGTTCAAGCGAGGATGAATATGTTCTAATATCAGCTCTCATAGGTAACATTACTCATGGAAGTGATGATTGGCTTATAGACAGTGGGGCTTCCAAACATATGATGGGATTCAAGGAATTTTTGTGAGACTATCAGAACATGAATGACTAGGAGATGACTACCAATGTCCAATAAAAGGTAGTGGGGAATCTTCATACAAGCTATACTCTGGTAAGTCTCTAACAATGAAAGAAGTATTGTTTGTGCTAGGATTGAAGAAGAACCTTCTCTCTATTTCAGCATTGATGCAAAAGGAATGCGGGCTGCATTCATAGATGGTCAAGTCATCATGTGACCAAAAGGAAAGACTATCGATGATGCAGTAGTGATTGAAGAACAAGAAGGAGGCTTGTACAAATTGAAGGGCCATCTAGAACAAGCCTTGATCCATGATACGGTAGAACCAAATGAGATTTGGCATAGAAAACTTGTACGTGTGCACTACAAAGCAAAGTTGTTGAAGGTCTTCCAGAATTTCAAGCTATTTGGAGGGAAGAACAACTTGAAGCAGTAAAAGAAGCGGTGAAGAATGCAAAAGTGGTGATGACCACCTTGAATGGCCTCCCAGGATCGTGGAATTCATTCATTCAAGGAATGTGTTCCAGAAGGAAGGGATTACTTTCAGAAGACTCCGTGAAGAAGAATAAGCTCGAATCATATGAACAGAAGAGAAGATGGGAGCAACTGAAGATCAAGCTCTTTCCATCCAAAGAAGATCCCTCAAGCAAGAGGAATATGAAGAACTCAACTCTTGAAGAACTTCTTATCCACCTCAGCATTTGGATAAGAAACGATGCGACTATGAATGAAGAAGATGATGAAGCTGAAGGCTCAAGAAGGAGTCTACCATCGAAACAAATAAAGATAAGTATTCAATTGTCATTGCATTATATTATTTTGTTATGCATTTGTTTATATTCAGTTGTTGTATTATGCATGATAGGATGTTTGCATTAATGACAACATACTACTAATATGCATGTGATGGGTAAGTAGCTCATGGTGCTATACAAATTCTCCATTGCTACTTATCTAGAATGAAACCTCTTTGCTGACATATTGGATTAGTGCACAATCCCAATGTTGTCCTGGTAGAGATGGAAGGCATCTAGAAAGTTTCAGTGAGATATGGATGAATGTTGTATTGGCTAAAGTAGTTGCATGATCATATATTAATGCATAAGTATTTTCCGTATGAATATTCCTTATGAAATGTTTCTAACCATATAAATGCATTTTACTTGTAGGAAATATTGCATACATAATCGCCTACAAGCAAAGAAGAATGAAGACTTGTTCCAAAGAACAAGTGATGAAAGTTTCAAGACAAAGAAGAATATGATGAATGCAGTGACATCATTGATTCAGAACCTTCCAGTTCAAGAAGAATGATGTCAAGGTGTATTATCGAGACCTGAAGAGAATTTCATAGTTCCATCATGCAGTAGATGGAAACATCGTGGGATACAAAACAAGATTCGTAGCATGAGGCTTCTCACGAAGAGAAGGCATAGTCTACAAAGAAACATTTACAGCTAATAGAAGTGAAGTCACATGACATGCATAATCATGTGTGCAAATGAAAGAAGGCCTTGTACGAGTTCAGAAGACACCCATGGGATAACACATACATGATGAGCTTGATGAATATCTTAACCTTTGCTACAAGGTTGATAGAGGATGACAAGCTCACAGATGGGTGCAAGATGAACTTTTGAAGAAGTTCAAGATAGATGATCTTAGTATCTAGTGATCCTAGATGGATACTACTTGTCACTCCAGTACAAAATGTTTCATTGCATAGAGTACGGAAGACAGAGGGAGTCTGATGCTCCGCTTCAGAGGGAGTGACTGCAGAAGATCCTTAGGTTCGACATGGTACGACAGGATGGGCAGATTAGTAATGATTTTAGGCTTTACTGAGAGTAAAGCAGATTCCAACCTTTGATCCAAGGTTGAAGGTGCAAGACCTGTGATGCTCCTGTTATGTGTCGATGCACTACTGTTCTAGGTATGGAGGTGTGGCAGAGTACAGATGGAATCTTCCTTGGATAAGGGAAGTATGCAGTAGATATCCTGAAGAGGTTCGGGATGATGGACTGCAAGGCTATGGCTACACCTATGGCATTGAACCTGAATCTATTGAGTGATGCTTCTTCAGAGACGATTGATGCTACGATGTATCGTCAGATGATTGGGTCATTGATGTACCTAACGAACACGAGACCAGATATTTGCTTTGCTGTGAACACCTTGAGCCAGTACCTGACAGATCCGAGAAGTGTTCACTTGATTGCTGCAAAGCATATTATGAGGTACCTGAAGGGTACAATTGATTATGGGCTCAAGTATGATGCGAATCAGAAGATTAACCTGGAGGGTTATATTGATTCAGATTGGGCAGGCAGTGCCATCGACAGGAAGAGTACTTCGGGATGTTTCTTCAGTATGGGATCAGGTATGATCTCTTGGTTTAGCAAGAATCAATCTTGTGTGGCACTGAGTACAGCTGAAGCAGAGTATGTCGCAGCTTGTTCAGCTAGTTGTGAGGCAGTATGGCTAAGGAAGCTACTGTCTGATGTATTTGATCTCCAGTTAGATGCTACTTATATACATTGTGACAACCAGAGTTGCATGAAGTTGTCAGAGAATCCAGTGTTCCATGACAGGTCGAAGCATATTGAGATCAAATATCACTATATCAGGGATATGGTGCAGAGAGGAGTAGTGAAGCTCCTGTATGTTGCGACGGAGGAACAGATAGCTGATGTATTGAAGAAGCCATTGGCTAGGCTGAAGTTTGAGTACTTCAGAGAGAGACTTGGTGTTCTCCAGATTGAGGCTTCCTCCCAGAGACAGTGATGAGATCCAGAGCCATTCTGACATGGTGAGAGGATTGGTTCCTTCCATGGTCAGATGTAAGGGCTGAGGTATTCCGTCATGGTGAGAGGATTGGTTCCTTCCATGACTGATATGAGTACTGAGATCCATAGCCATTCTGACGAGCAGGTCAGATGTAAGGGCTGTGCCATTCTGTTCATGGCTAAAGGATTTGGTTCCTTCCATGTCAGATGTAAGTGCAGAAATCTCTCTTCATTGTGGTTGAGAGTCTTCCATCCTTGGATGGGATTGTGCCATTATGATGAGCAGGTCAAATGTAAGGGCAGAGCCATTCTGTTCATGGCTAAAGGATTTAGTTCCTTCCATGTCAGATGTAAGTACAGAAATCTCTCTTCATTGTGGTTGAGAGTCTTCCATCCTTGGATGGGATTGTGGCATTCTGACAAGCAGGTCAGATGTAAGGGCAGAGCCATTCTGTTCATGGCTAAAGGATTTAGTTCCTTCCATGTCAGATGTAAGTGCAGAAATCTCTCTTCATTATGGTTGAGAGTCTTCCATCCTTGGATGGGATTGTGCCATTCTGACGAGCAGGTCAGATGTAAGGGCAGAGCCATTCTGTTCATGACTAAAGGATTTAGTTCCTTCCATGTCAGATGTAAGTGCAGAAATCTCTCTTCATTGTGGTTGAGAGTCTTCCATTATTGGATGGGATTGAGCCATTCTGACGAGTAGGTCAGATGTAAGGGCTGAGCCATTCTGGTCATGGCTAAAGGATTAAGTTCCTCCCATGACATATATGAGTGCTGGCCATTCTGTCGAGTAGGACAGATGTAAGGGAAAATGCCATTCTAGGAATGGAGGCACCTGGTCAGTTACCAGGAACACTCAGTCAGGTTGTGCAGATGGCATGTAATTCGGTCCCTCAGAGATCCGATAGGTTGGGCAGTGTGCCCGTAATCAGTCCTGGGATGTTTTTGCGAGGTTTTGCCATGACCACATGTAATTCGAAGCCCTGGGAGATCCTATAGGTTGGAATGTGTGCCCGTAATCAGTCCTGGGATGCTCTTGCGAGGTTTTGTGGTAAGGTCACATGTAATTCGGAGCCCTGGGAGATCCTATAGGTTGGGCTGTGTGCCCGTAATCAGTCCTGGGATGCTCTTTCGAGGTTTTGTGACGCACGTAATAAGTCCTGAGGATTCTCCAGTATCGCCAGTGATGATGAAGACCTACAGGTGGTGGGACTACATCCACCATGAAATAGGGCTGGCTCTGTAGAACTTCCTATGACGAGATAGTACACACTTGATGATGACCAGTGGAGATCCAGATCCGATTATGATGACTCCGAGAGATCCAGATCGAGTGATGATCCAGATCCAGCAGCGATGATCCAGATCAAGTGATGATCCAGATCTAGTCCAGAGAGATGATCTAGATCGAGTGATGATCCAGATCCAGTCCAGTGATGTTGATCCAGATCGAGTGATGATCTAGATCTAGTGATGCCTTTGTATGGTGATCCAGATCGAGAGATGATCCAAATCCAGATGACTTGAAGATGAAGATGACTTGAAGACGAACATGATCCAGTGATACAGAGAAGAAGACCAGTGCTGAAAATTGTGTCGAAAGAATACCTTCCTAGTTAAGAGGGAGTGTTGATGTATATGTAACTTTGGAATGTATTCTTCTATGTATTTCATATATTGTAACCCGATGTTTATTCCGGGATGTTTCTATTATGTATTTGAGTCATGTGGTCATGCCCCGATGTTCCGATCGAAAGGATTAATAATGTAAACAAGTCATATCAAGTAATTAGGTAAGTCCCCACAGTTTAAGGGGCACTTGGGTTATTATACACTAATTAAGGTGTAGGCTCAAGTAATTAATTATAAGTTAAGCCTACATGGTTGAGTGCACTTCAAGTCAATGGAAGAATATAAATAGAGAGTGAGAGTCTCTCTATTTATCACTTGTGACTTAGCTATCTTGCTCTCTCAAGTGTGGCGCACTTTTGGAGAAGGAAATTCTTTGGCTTGACAGAAGACAGAAGGATGCTATTGTGTTGGGAGGTCATCTTACTGTTTTGGGATCACATCTTGTGGTGATACTATCTTAGAGGAAGTTGAGGGGTTTTCTCCATTTATGGTTTCCCCTCCTAAAAAGCTTTGTGTCTCTTGTCTCTTGTGATATGCTTATGTGATTGCTGTGCTTGTTATTCTCTCAGTGAAAAGATCTTATCATAATGCTAGCTTAAATGTTGAAAAACTAACAGTCTTGCCATCTATAACTTGAATGGCAAAGCAACAAGATGGTGGAGAGATTTAAAACACACCAAGAAAGATGAGCTAACAGAAATACGCCAGGATACGTTTCAAAAATTCTTCTAATAGAAATATATGTCGAAAAGGTTCTTCTATAGGAAAGTGAAATAGTTTCATGAACTACACATGGGATCCATGAATATGGATGAATTATTAACAGATTTCTAGATCTATTAAATTATTTTCCATACATCAAATAAGAAGAGGTAAATATCCAGTAGTTCCTAGGATGTCTTCCTCCCACTTTTCGGGACAGGATTGAAATAGACATGCCTAAGACCTTGGATACCACCCTGCACAAAACTAGCCTCTGTTATGATCATGGACAACTAAGGCAGGAGAATATGAAAAAAAACCAAGACAATTCTAATAACTTTTCAGATAACCATAAACCTAGGTCTAACCCACAACCATACAAAAAGAAGAATAAAAACTTTCAAGCGAATAAGAACTTCAATAAATATGGTACGAATCCTTATGTACCAACTTGTAATGTTAACAAGCCAGTACCAAGTGGAGTCAATGCTAACCTGCTACATATCAAGTGCTGGAAATGAAACGGGCCTCATTATGCCTGAGATTGTAAGAACAAGAATAATGGGGTCTTACACAACTTACAAGAAGAACCAACTTCCGAGGACATAGCTGGAACACCACGTATTTATGTAGCATTGGATGGAAGACGGGAAGATAATCATGCTGCAATGGTTGAGATAGAAGGTAAGATATTGAACACTTCTATTTCAATACTTATTGATCCCAGTGCTTGTCGAAGATATGTTTCTCCTAAAATTGTTGATGAATGCAAACTAGGAAAACTAGAACATGATAAACCTTGGATGGTTCAGGTAGCCATAGGTGCGAAATGAAAAGTTTCAGAAATTGTTAAAGAATGTGAGGTAAACTTGAATGGATTTCCTATGAAATAAAACTTGAACATCATACCTTTAGGATCGTACGATTTACTTATCGGCATAGACTGGCTGGAACAATAGCATGTCATGCTTGATTGCTTAAACAAGTCAATCTTGTGTACTGATAGCCAAGGGAACCATGTGAAGGTTCAGGGCATTCCAAAGAAAGTTTTTGCAAGGAAAATATCTACCTTACAAGCAAAAAAATGCATCAGGAAGGGCTAAAAGTTGTTTGCAGTGAACATCCGAGACATAGGGTCTAAAATAAAACAATGCATAGAAGACTTCCCCATTCTTGAAGAATTCAAGGATGTGTTTCCTGATTAAATCCCAATATTACCTCCGAAATGAGACCTTGACTTTTCCATCGAACTAACCCCAATATCAGTTCGTACTTCCAAATCCCCTTACCACATGAGTACACCTAAGTTGTTGGAACCCAAACTGCAGCTGCAGGAATTGATAGAGAAAGGGTATATCTTCCCTAGTGTGTCTCCTTAGGGAGCACCAATATAATTTGTAAAGAAGAAGGATGGTATGATGGGGTGTGCATCAATTACCGTCAGTTGAACAAAATGATTATCAAGAACTGTTATCCACTCCCTAGGATCGATGACTTGTTCGATCAAGTGGGAGGATCCATAATCTTTTCAAATATTGAGCTACGATCTGGGTACCATCAGGTATGGATTCACGATGAGGATATTAACAAAAATTCCTTTCATAAAAAGTACGAGCACTACGATTTCGTAGGGATGCCATATAGGTTAACCAATGCACCCACGAACTTTATCTATATGATGAACAACATATTCAGTAGGTATCTGGATTAATTTGTCTTGGTCTTTATAGATGAGATACCGGTTTATTCTAAGAATAAAGAAGAACAAAAAGAATAGCTTCTCATAGTACTACAAGTGTTGAGAGAACACCATATTTATGCTAACTTTAATAAATGTGATTTTTACAAAGCATAGATACAGTACTTAGGTCACATTATCTCCGAGACAGGGATAGCTATGGACCCAGAAAAGTTTAAATCCATAAAGGATTGGCCTAGACCTACTAGTGTCACTGACATTAGGTCCGTTTTGGGATTAGCCGGATATTATCGAAAGTTCATTAAGAACTTCTAGAGGATCGCTGTCCCCACGAATGCTTTGTAGAAGAAATAAAATAAGTTCTTATGGACCGCTAAGTGTGAAGAAAGTTTTCAAAATATTAAGTATCTTTTGATGACCACACCATTGTTACGAATTGCGGATCTTGATGGTGATCTCGTTGTTTGCACGGATGCAAGAAAGGAAGGACTTGGAGGAGTCCTATTGTAGAATGATCACATGATCTATTATGAATCACATAATTTAAAAGAGCATGACCAAAATTACCCTACACATGATATTGCGCTAGCTTCCATCATCCACACTTTAAGGATGTGGAGGCACTACCTCATGGGAAGGAAATTTGTTCTAAAAAAAAACAATACCAGTCTGAATTATTTATTCAATCAACCAAATCTGAACACAAGGAAAGGCAGGTGGTTGGATTTCCTTTGTGAGTACCATTTCAAGCATAATAACATTAAGGGAAAAGAGAATAAGATTGACGATGCTTTGAGTCAATGAATTCATATGATATATGAGGTGGCTTTGATTCAAATCGATGCATATTTTCATGACAAGATTAGAGCGGTCAACAGAGTTGACGCCTACTATGTGGAAATCCTCAAGAAGTCCAGGAGGACAGGTTGTTTCAAAAAAAAAAAAGAATACCAGGTAGATGAATCCTGATTGCTATGGTACAAGGATTGTTTGTATTTTCCAGAAGGAGGGGACATTCAGTCCAACATCCTCACGGAATTTTCCTCGGGAAACCTACTCTGGGCACCCTGGATATCAAAAGATGATATCTGCTGTCAAGAGGAACTTTTTATCGCCTAAGTTAAATGCCAACATTGCGATGTTTATCGCAAAATTTTAGGAATTTCAGCTAGTCAAAGTTGAGCATCAACATCCTTCCAGGTTGCTGTAGTTATTATCCATTCCAAAATGGAAGTGGAAGGTTATTAGTATGGATTTCATCACTGATTTACAAAAAATTCGAAGAAAAATGATTCTATTTTTTTGGTCATCAACAAGTTGTCGAAAGCAACACACTTCATTCCTGTGAAGTCGACCTACAAAGTAGTGAACATTGTTGATATATTCTTGAAGGAGATATTTAGATTGCATGGTATATCCAAGGAAATCATCTCCGATCGAGATGTTAAGTTTATAGGAAACTTTTGGAGATATTTATTCTCCATATTGGAGACATAGTTGAACTTTGGCACTCCATATGACCCACAAACATATGGTCATAGAGAAAGAGTAAACCATATTGTTGAGGACATGCTCAGGATGTATGTCATGAACAACCCCATGAAGTGGGAGGATTACTTGCATCTCGCAGAGTTTGCTTATAACAATGCTTATCAGACTTCGACCAAGATGAGTCCCTTTGAGGTACTCTCTGGATATAAGTGTAGAACACCGGTTACTTGGGATAGCCCATTGGATCGACTCATGTTAGGGCCTGATTTGTTCACGGACTTGGAACAGTTCGTTACCAAGGTCTAGGTGAACCTTAAAGAAGCACAAGACCGCTAGAAAAGTTACGCGGATCAAAAATTAAAAGATAAATACTTTCAATTAGGCGATAATGTTTACTTGAAAGTAAAACCCAAATGAAGCTTGTTGATCTTGGGTAAGTGTGGTAAGTTAGCACCTATATTTTGTAGACCTTTTGAAGTACTAGCCAAGAAGTGGCCAGTGGCATATGAACTAGCATTACCTGCGCATCTAAGAGTCCATAATGTTTACCATGCATGTTTGTTAAAGAAATATTTTTATGATACTAAACATGTTGTTGATTTTTCTGTATTATAGGTGGAACCTGAAGTGAGGTTTTCCCCTAATCATATTCATATACTGGACAAGAGAGACGCGTAGCTTTGGAAGTGTATCATAGTCCAATTTAAAGTGAAATGGAGGCACTTTGAGGATGATGAGGCTACTTGGGAGAATTAAGCCACCATGAAAAAGACTTACCTCACCTTGTTTCATGCATTAGAGGAAATTTCAACTCAAAATGGGCCTTTTAACTTTCATTCAAATTCTATGTCATCAGGTGTTAGCCAGTGAAATTGCTTTAAATATTAAATACCATATAGGTCTTAAACACTTTTTTAATATAAATTTGGGGATACGTATCATAAAAAAAACTACTTTTTTTGTTTCTATTTTCGACATATCTCCTTCTTTTTTTACTCAAATTTTGATCAAGAGAGCTTGTTGGATGCAGAATTAAATTCCACATCCAACGAGTACCCACTCGGAATACTTTTGATGGACCTCGCTACCCCAAAAACAAGAAATACCTGAAAAAATGTGATGATGATGTCATCATCACATTTTTTCAGGTATTTCTTGTTTTTGGGGTAGCGGGGTCCGTCAAAAGTATTCCGAGCGGGTACTCGTTGGATGCGGAATTCAATTCCGCATCCAACAAGCTCTCCTAATCGAAATTTGAGTAAAAACACAGGGAGATATG